>WEIS01072008.1:0-16180 GCA_013389965.1 Todus mexicanus | reverse complement strand
GAGGAATGGTTTCCTGAGCTAGCAAAGATCCCAGCTGGACATCAGCCTTCTTTCCAGCTCTGAGCCCACCATTCCTGAATTTCCTCAGGATGCTGATGGTTAGAGGCCTCTTTGCTGGTGTATGTGTCTGTGTGGAGGAGTGGGAGAGGGGGAGGTGGGAAAGTACAGTGACAGCAGTCAATAAAACTCTAAAACTGAAGCAGGAAGGGGTTGGAGGACAGGTTTTCCCTCATGGCAGATCACAAAATACAGCCTTATTCTCTGAGGAAAGTCAGCAGAAACAAGTTACACTGCCTCACGATGGCTACCTCTGCAAAACAGGGTGCTGGCACCAACGCATCTGGTATTTGTGGCCAACCAGAAACCAATTAATTTAGCTGAGTAACTGGAAAAAGGAAAACAGATCGATCACCAGAAATTAGACTGCCATGCAAGGCACTTGGTGTCAAGGATACCAAGCTCAGATCATCATAAACCATCTGTGTTCCAGTGCAGCAGTCAAAAGAGGAATCTTTGTGGCAAGGAGGCCTTTTCCTTTCACTCTCCCTAAGCTTCAAAACAAACAGATCCACTAGAGAAACAACTTCTCTATGGGAGGTATCTTTAGAAGTTTGTCCTGAATGAACATCTCTAAGTCCATCACTTACCAAAACATGTTTGTGTGAGTTGGCTTTTATATTCAGGCGTTGAGGAAGAAATAAGAATTTAAGGAAGCCCATGAAATAATTACAGTGCTGATGGTGCAGTAAGTAGAAAAGATTCTCTTGTGTGAGAAATATGGGCTGGTCAGAAACTCATCCATGTAATAATTGAGCACTTGCCAACCAGCCAGGCTGCAAACTAAATGAGCAAGCATGGACACATTTGTGAGGTATGTGATGATGCCCGTGAAACATTCATCCTACATAAGGTTCACTTGCTCATCTGCTATGTATTCCTTACAGTTGGATATTTTTGTTACTAGCAGAGATGCAGGTTCTTACAGGTACATATTGCCATAATACACTTGATACTCTTACATAACACTCTCCAGTGGAGAACTTTGGATACATAGCAAAGCAGATGCTGAATGTACAGCACACTAGCAACTCCACACTTAACCTCTGTAGACATTTAACAAACAGCATAGACTACTTTGTAAAGCAGAATAAGATCTTGCAGAAAGACTGTCTTAAAACATGCTAAGATCATCTTCAAGACAATTTCTGACTAATAGACTTCCTTCCTCCCCACTCAAAGTTGAATGTTAACAAATTATAAGAAAAGGCACTGAATATGGAGCTCCTCTGAAGACCCTCCTCCCCTGTGAGATCTGACTGTCTGTATTTACTTCTCTCCTATCTCAAGACTGCTCAATGTCCTTAAAATCCTTTGGTGACGTGCCTTGTGGAATGTCTTTTGGAAATCCAGGTAGGTTATATGAACTGTATCAGCTTGCTTGTTGGGTGTCTCTAAAGAGCTCCAGAGGCAGGACTTCCCTTTAGCAAAGCCTCATTTCCTTCTCTCATCCTTATTTAGGTGTCCAATCTGCTCTATTCCTCTTGTTTTTTTCAGCAGGTGCTACCCATTTATACTGTACCTGGAATGTGATGCCTCAATCTATTCCCAGCCCTGCTGCAAGGTTTTAACTTCTCTAACTGCTCCTTAAGTTCTGCTGAACTATATCAACTCAAATTCATAAAATCAGCTACTGCCATATGATACTACGACCTCAGGAAAATCTTACAGATGAGTTTTGGAAGCCTGGTTTACCTTCATGAACATGCTGAATCCAGTTTTAAGGAGATCAGTGAGGCCTGATGACACGTGCTCAATATCAACAGGATCAGGTCGATCAGGATTACAGATCTCTTCCACTACCTGTTTCAGCAGTGGTTTGTAGGAAGCCTGCATAAAAAGAACAATGCACTGTGAGTAAAGTGTTTAGGCTGCTCTTCTAAACATTTTATTTCCATTAAAGGTAACAAAAATAATTACCCTAGGAAGTAAACCATTCAGGCAGTTAAAAAATCATCAAAGCAGCAGAATTATCTTTGTGACCTTGACCGCAAATGGTGTGCGCACTAGCACAGCATCAAACTGAGAAGACAGGAAGATAGCCATACATTTGCTTTGCTCCATGTGTATGATACGAGTAAAGGGAGGCAAGGAAGAAAAGAGGCTTCTAGTTTCTCTGAAATATTTTTTGAGGTAGTACAGAAGCGGATTGCAATAGGGATGACACTTGCCCATCATGCACCCAGAAAATCTCATTCCCTTTGTAAGGATTTTACAAACACTTAACCGGGGATTTTCAGGAGAGGTTGCTTCCTCACCATTCCTGTCTTCCCACAGGTGTCATGTCAGCACTGAGGCCTAGATATCAGGAGGTCTGGGAAGAGGCAAACCTGTCTGTTTGTCCCTCATGGGAGAGCAGAGCCAAGGAGCTCCTGTTAGTCCTTCAACTTCTACAGCCAGGACACTCTACAGAATACTTCCACCTGTGGAAAACCTTGAGAAAAATAGGCCAAACAACCCCACTGATATCATGCATGTCAGAGCTTCAGAGAGGTTACGGACCAGGAAAAGTGGAACATGTAAAGGTACAAATAGTCAGCACCCGGGAAGACCCAGTTCCAAAGGAGGTACTTTGCATCCTCTTCAGGGTCCACGAACCCGTGCTGAACATGAATTAACAGCCATGAAATTTCCACGTTCACTTGCCAAGGTTTAAACCACTCTGTCATCCTGAAAAAGCGTCTAAGATAAAAATTTTAGGGACTTGCAGAAAGATGCTCTTTAATGAAAATTCCACTTGAACTTGGTTTACAGTTGGAGTTTTGCTTTGCTACTTTCAGCTTTGCCCAAACTGCAATGGAACCACAATCATTTCAGGAAGCAAAACAGCCTTAGAAAATTAGCAGCTTTCAAATTAGTACATTTGTTTTCCTTTGGGACTAGCCCAGGTATACGTAATCCCCTAGATTTCTTACGGGAATCAAATGTAACATCATTCATTTTGTAAAGATGCTATCTGCAAGAGACATCATGCAAGATAAACATAAAAATGGGTGGAAAATAAAAAGCAAGCCACTTGACTCGAAGCTAAAGTTTTCTGGAGTAATTAAATAAATGTTTTTCATCCAACACTTCACAGTGAGAAACAAAACTTACAGTTTTTGAATACAATCCTGTCAACGAAAATTTATACAACTCATCTAGTTCTTCTCACAACATGTGCATAATTTTTAATTGAGCCAACAAAACAAATTACAGCAGACACGAGCTTCAGGATCTTTTAGGAGAACCTGCCAAGATTTGTGTCAAATATAGTCATGCAATAAACAACTGTTTGAAAATACACATGCAGGCATGAAGTTCTATGTATAAAAATCTGTTTAATATCTTCACAGATGAGGAACAGAAAGGCATTAGGAATGAAATATTTTTGGAGTAGACATCAAATCACAGTTAAACAGAGAGGCTTACTGCATGAAATTAAAGGAGAAATATTATCTGACTTCAGACCAAACTATGTACTTGAGAGATGTTAAAAAATGTGCTATGATTTTGCATGTCTGAATTTTCAGCACCAAAACTCAGTGCTCTTTCAAAATGATCCAATTTGGCTATACCGGTACTAAAACACAGATAATATGATCACATACCTTTTTTTAGCTATGATAGTTTCAATTATTTTCAAAATATTTTGTGACTTTAAATTAGTCTATTATATTTTTAGGGAGATTTTACTTTATTTTTTACATAATCCCCAATAGCTACATTGATTTCTAACTCACAGAATGAAACTTCTGTCAACTTCGAATTTTGGCAGGGCACAAACTATGTTTAAAATGGTTTTTACAAACCTCAATTGCTATGGGACGTGCCTCAGCCAAGTCTATCAAGTGGAAAGGAGAGAGAAAAAGAGAGCAAGAAAAAAAAAAGGGGAAGGGGAAGGAAGGGAAGGAGAAATATACTTCAGGAAGAAATTCTTCACAGTAAGGGTGGTGAGATACTGGAACATGTTTCCTAGGGAAGTTGTGGATGCCCCCCCTCTGGAAGTGTTCAAGGCCAGGCTGGATGGGGCCTTGAGCAACCTGGTCTAGTGTGGGGTGCCCCTGCTCATGGCAGGGGGGTTGGAACTACACGATCTTTAAGGTCCCTTTCAATCTAAACCACTCTATGAATCTATGAATAAGATGAAAGGAGAATAACAGGCAAAACAAATACTCTCCTCTTGCACAGTCATGAAAAAAAATGGTTTGATAACCTGGTGAAAACATTCATTACTTTATGTGAGACATATAAATTTCAATGCTACAAGAAGTTCTTCTAAGAGGCTATTCAATTCTCACTTACTTGCCTATAGAAACCTTTTTTGAATCTCAACAAGAAATGGAGGCTTCCCAGCTCCTAACGTGTAAAACAGAAAAGCACCTGTAGGCTAAACCCATTCCCACAGCACTAAGCCAGGCCGGGAGTGCTTATGTCAGTGGGAAGGGCACTACTTCTTCAGAGAAGCTAAACTGATTATATACAACTCAGCTATTAACACCTGCCAGTCAAAAGAGAGGTCTATTTCTACAGAGCTGTATGGGCAATGGAAAAGAAAAAAAACATACTGCCTGCTTATTTCTCCTACTCTAAACCTCCTGAACTGCCCTCAGCATAAGGCTCTCTTAGGCAAGCAACTAAATCCATCACATAGCCAGATCAGGGGGCTACAAGGTGTTAACACATCCCTTGCTATGCTCCAGCACTTAGCAAACAACCTGGGTTACATCCAGAGAACATACTGATGTTAATTACACTTCCAGGAAACTTTGAGCAGGTATTTTCTTATCGTCTGTCTGTGCGCCACTGAATTGTGTTACACGTATAACAATTTTCCCCATTTCAGACACCAGACTGCTTCTAACTACTAGGAGACTTCAGTAACAGGTTTTTGTCCACCTTTACTTTTCAGTGACATCTTGCAACACTCCCGATTTCTGTTCTTACAAAGCAATGCTTAATTTGAACTTATCCCTTTGCTGGTCTACACCATATATAGGAGTTTGGAAGGATTTTTTTCTTGGCTCATGGCTAGAATCAAGTTTTAAAGTCTCTCTCTGAATCACTGAATGTGTTTTCCGTTGTAAAACTCTATTTTTAACTGAAAAAGTTAAGACATTTCAGGGGAGATAGAGAGAAAAACACTGGATATTAGACTTGATGACCTACAGTAGTATCATAATTCATGTGTTCATATTTTAGAAACAAAAGCTGCATTTTTTTACTGTTTGCAAACATTTATTGGAATGGGAAAGAAAATACACAGGAATATAGTTGCTGTATGGATGCAGGTATGGTGCTTCGCTCTGCCATAAGAGGCCTGAACCCAGAAACTTCCTGACCTAGCTCTACCTTTCGCGGATATTTATGTCATATCACAGTGCTGCAGAGCAAATCCCAAATGTATTCCTCACACAATTCTTTGTTGATATTGACACGGATATGCCTGAGTTTGAATGAAGGACTTGAGGAAGGTCAATTATAAAATCTATACTTAAATACCTTCCACATGGGCAGAACACATCAACAAAATTAGTGCTGTAATTCTGACAGCATGCTAGAGAAGTAACACACACAGGGAGAAGAAAGATGTACTCGCCTGGTGGGTGTTGCTGCCTGGATTATGTATGGAATTAAACTGTTTCATGTGCATTCGAGCTCTTGCGATATCCCTGAGGGACCGGAAGATATCGTCCACTGCATCTGTGGCTTTCTGAGATGTCAGGTTCAGTGACGAGTCACAGCCTAAAGAAACAACGAAACGCGGAGTTAAGTAAATGAAAAACTTTCAGCTGTTTTGATAATAAGCAGAAGGAAAAGGATATCTGGGAGGAAATTTTAAATTAGTTTCTTGTTAGATAGCATGCCCTCAGCATGGCACGAGTCTCTGTAGCTAAGTAAGAAGGCGTAAATCCTAGACAGCAAGCAAAGCGAACCAAACCTCTCTATCCACATTTGTAACCTAAATCATACAGTAATTTCACTGGCGCAGGGTATGTTTTGTTCTCCAAGGCAAACAGAAGATCCCATGCTAGCAGGCCCCAAAGAAGCACCCCATGTGGAAAGTAGCCACCTGGCTTGCTGGGGTCTGCAGGGAGAAACAGGCCTGAAGAAGGGAACTGCTCCTCAGGCATTGTACCCCGGCCCCAGTTGGGGGCCTGCTGACTCCAAATGCATTTGCTAAATTTGCAACGAGAAAAACGGGTAGAGTTTGTGCTAAATACAGTGGAAATAACAGCTACACATTGGGAAGAGCTGTACTACCACAAACAAGTCCTTATCCCTCCAAGTGGCAGTTACTACTTTTAATGTATTCCAAAGTACTTCTGCTGAGATAATGTTTATCTTCCTCTGAGGCCAAACTCCATGTACAGGTCCCTCCAGGTGGCCAGGCAGTGCCTCAGCAAAGACAAATTCTTAGCCTTGGCTCAACTTGCCTCACCACAGGACCTATATTGCACAGAAGTGCTGAAAAAATGCTTTCTCAGCTGACTTGCTGATGAGAATTAGCTAAGTGAGAGATAACTGGGTCACCTGGTATTTGTCTTGCCCTGTCAACAGAGCTCTACACATTTTGACATCTCTGCCTGCTTTGCTTCTCACTGTACTCCATGTCCCTGTGGCAGAAGATCCATCACAAAATAACTACGTGTGCACACACACACTCCTGATTATTGCCAGTGTCTTCTCCAGTGGATGCTGCTGTAGTGGTTTGTGTGTCCATCCCTGGTCCCACAATTGGTCCTGCACTGGCAAACCTCTATGTCCGCAAAGAATCCTGCTGAGAGGATGGGGTCTCCCTGCAGGTACCAGCTCCCACCGGCTCATACTGTGCGGCACCAGTGGAGCCTGGTACTGGAAACAGACACCAAAACTTGTCATGAAGGAGCTTGGATTTGGGGGGGAATTCTGAACAAACTTTCGTCTACAAGAGGTCAGAAGATGGAATCCTTATGCGCCAAACAAACCACAAAAAAGGCAGTATTCCGTACAGCAGAATATACATATAATATATACACATGTACACACACTTGTAGTGGTGTGAAACTATTCGTACAATACGGTGATTAGACACTGAGCTTCCGTTTGTCTTAATGTTATTTGTTGAATGGCTCCAAGTTGGATCTGCAGCTGGTGCAGCAGAACACATACAATGACCGTATTTCTGCAGGTCTACAGGCTGCTGAGGATTTATGCCATTATAACCTACAAAGAAACTAAGTGAACACAAACTGGGCTTTGGTGACTCCCCAAGTAACTTGCAGAAGTATTTTTGTTGTTATGTATGCACAAGGTATGCTCTGATACCCTGACTGAACAAAGCTTAGTTTTTCGACTGGCCACGGAGCCTGCGTGTTGTCACTGAAAGCCCTGAACATAAACTCCATTCTGCAGCACATTACCCCACTCCACTGGTGCTCTTGAAATCAGAGCGATGGCTCCTCCGAGTGATCTTGTGCTGGTTTATGAGCAAGCGAACAGTGTTCAGTAGCTGACAAAAGTGAAAGGGAACATGTCCTGAACAGATGAGGTCAAAAAATAAAGTTTGAGCTTATAAATCTAGGTTCATATTTATCACTAGCACAGGCAAAATACTCAGAGATCTTGTATCATCGGCGTGCTTTCATCCTGCCCAAGGAAAAACAGAAATGAGAAAATGAGGCAATTCCTGTTAGCTCCCAGCTCAGAGACTGCACATATTTAATAGTCAACATTTACAAAGCATTTTGCAAATGAAAATTGAAATGAAGAGCCATATCATCATGACCAGATTTTTGTTCTAAGAGACAAGCTCTCTCTGTTTTAGCCACAGTACAGATAAGCAGCTCCAAGCTAATATAAGTAGTGATATTTTCTTTGTCCTCCCTTCAGTCCTTTATCAGCAAAAGCCATTGTTTTTGGCCAAGTCACCGCTGCAACGTTTCCATTCGCTAACAAATGCAAGTTCCCTGCATTGAACAAGTTCAGACAGGGTAAAAATCACATCGGATTTGCTTTGCCTTGCACACTCTTCTTTTTTACTTGATTGTTTATTTTCTTGGACCATTTAAAAGCTTTTTGTTTTGGCCCTACAGCTATTTTTCTCGTGAAAAGAAGTATTTGTTCCCTTCTCCTCTTGGCATATCTTCTGTTTTTCTTCTTATTTCAACAAGAGCTTTTTGACCAAGAAGTTTCAAACTAGCTTGTCACTTCCCACCTCTGGAACTGCAGGGCACCTTCCAGGGGCCATGGTCTGGCTTTGTGGCTGGAAGCCCCCTGGCCACTCCTCACCTTGCCTGGTCCAGTGCATCCCACTCTGCTTTTTGTTACTGAGTCATTTTTCTCTTGAGGAATTTCTCAGCAAAGGGCAGCCTCTGTAATATCATTCACTGTTCAAATCGGACTGCCAGGGAAATGCTTTCTGAAGCTCAGGCTCTCCTCTAGAGCTTGTGCTGACACACTTGTGGGCTGGAGGAGGCCATGAAATCACTCACCCTCCACCACCTGTTTAACAGGCCACGTTGCTTTGTCAACATCACCCAAATCAAAACGAGAGTCACGGGAGCCTTGGTGAGCCAGGCTGTGTTCAACCATGCCTTCTGTCATACCCAAAAGAGTACTGGAGCAGGGGCCCAATGTGTGCTTCCATTCTCCATGACAGAGCACATTGCTGGACCCAGTTTGGGCACTGGGAGTCAATGCTCCAGTCCAGTGCCAGTTTAAGGTTGACTAGATGGAGGGAAAAAAGGTGTACTTCCACAGGTTTTTCTAAAATGTGGCTTTCTTGGGATTTATGAACAATAAATAACGCATGTCTGGGGAAGTCACAGCTCTCTTTTTCCTGCTTGACACCCAGTTCTTCTTTCTTTAAATGTAAATAAAAAGAAAGGTCTTCTTTGCAATCCCTTATTGTTGAAATGAATAACAAAACAGGAAGGCCGCTGCCTACTTGTTGAGCTGCAGTAGGTTTAAAGAGGGGAGCAAGGTCTCTCTTACAGCCTGGAGAACAACAGAATCCTGTGTTGTACAAATGGCAGGCGGCTACAAATCACCTCCCGTTAACACCTTCACGGTGAATGGGGCTGTGTGCGCATATGGAGAGCAGAACACAACCCCTCTTCTCTGCCTGCTTCAGCTAACAAGAAATCTGCTCCTTTTACAACAATGAAGAGGTGGAATACATTAGCTGCTGCACAGCTCAGATGCTAATTAAAACAACTCTTCCTGTTACTGTTTTTTCATGGGAAGTTAAATGGCATTTGGAGAGCATGCTGAATGAACTTCTTTGAGTCCCAAGCCCTATTATATACGGGAAAAGGCATTTCAATGAAATTTGGGGGTTTCCTGTCAGACTTGAAGAAGTCCAGTTGTGGAAAGAAGAAAATCACTGTTAACCAGCACGGGACTAAAGATTTTATAGCGCATATCCGAAATCTTGATGATATCCCAAGAAGAACGCAACCTAGTTATGTGGTAAGCAGTGCCTGACCTCACTAATATTGCTGCTGTTCTGCTTCCATCCACTTGCGCTGAATTTGAAGAGAGTGAGACCATCAGGAGCTGCATTCGGCACCTAACAGGATGAGACTACCGGCCCTTATTTCTGACCTACTTTCAAACTTTTTCATCAGAGAGAGCACACATTCTCTTAAGCTACATATCTGCATAACCATTAGCACCAGAACAAATCCATCTTCACAAGAAGTTTAGAAGAGAAGAATGAAGATGCTCTTCTTTACAGCCTGGAGTGACCTAGAAACAAAACTTGACCAGTTTTCGTATGGATTTCCAAAATCAGAAGGAAGATGCTTTAAGAAACAGACATAGACATTGTAGATGCATGAGATCTATAATTATAGAGTGCTATGTGATTGATTATTCCCTCCCTGAATGTGACAAATGAGAATTTCAGACCTGTGTATTAGGAAACCTTTCACTGTGCTTTATCTCTTTTGGTATGTGGTCCAGGCATTATAAACAAGTTCGTTCCTCTAAGGCAGCATAATAATTATTAACAATTATTGAAGGTGTTTGATATTTCTGAGACATCACTGAACGGCTATGATTCTTACAAAGTTAAAAATATAGCAAACCTGAAAGTTTACCACTTTACTCTGTTTTATTGGTATTAATTTAGTCTTTCTCTACCTTAGGCTCTCTCTACAGCCCATTCACAGAAAAATAAATGATATAAACCCTGCAAACCCTGGAATGGAGCTGGCAGAGCAGCCAGGCTGTTTCAGAAGCACATTCTGAAGCATGGGCTGAAACAGAAAACTGATACTTTGAAGAAGAGAAAATTCTTCCGAAGCATCAGGATTGCATTACGCAAGCTATTTCGTAGATAGGCAGACTTAATTTGCTTGTCAGCGAAAGACAGCGGAAGAACAGAGATATAGGGTGCCTTGAGGGTCAGAACTCACAATACAGTACTATGATATTAAACTAATGAAAATCTTCTATTTTTATACTTCAGACGATAGCATAGCAATGGGGGCCCTTCTTTTTCTAGCAGATAAATCTAAAAGCATACATATGCATACCTACAGCCATATGTTTTATAATAGTTTTAATATATTCATGCATTAAGACTGTTATGAAAAAGTAGGTACAAATGCATATGGTTACACAGACCACGGCTGTTTTTTGCAAGGCAAAAAAAAGTGTAAAACCTCAAACTAGGATGAAATTTGTGTTATTCTCCTCTCATGTTTCTTCTTCATGGATTCTGCCATGCATTTCAATCTGTATTCTCAAATATGACTTTTATTAAATTGTGCTCTCTGCTGAATCTCAAAGGGAAACCAGTAAGTGAGTGTGACACTGTGGGACAAGGATGGATGGGCCAGAGCACAAGACATCTGTCATTTCCCAGTAGCAGCATCAGCAGAAGGTGCAAAATCAGAACTGACTCCATTTTAGTTTGGAGGATTACAGAAGGTGTGTTCTCTAGTCCTTGAGACGAGAGTGTCCAGAGGGGACAGACACAGCGGTCCCTGTGACAGCTTCCCTCCAGCACACAGCGTATCTTTGCCCCTGGGTCCTGCTCCATGCTTGCTCAGTCGTCCTCACCCCTGGCCAGAGCATGCTTAGTGCCAGCTGAGGCAGCCACATCTGTGCTGCTGGCAGCTTCCAGTGAGGACCAAGACACTGGGTAACCTTGAAATGCTGAAGGCCAGGTCAACATTACAGTGGGCTGAGTTCAAGACAGGGCTGGCTCTTCTGACATTAGCAAGTGATTTGGGTGCTACTAATTGGAGTAGTGGAAGAGAAGGGTAAAAAAATAAACAGGGAAGAAGCCGAAAGACTTTTCAAATCGATATCTGGAATTCGGAAGTGAAATAAAATCTCAAGAAAACAGGCACTTAGTAAAAAATAGATGAAAATGATACAAAAAAATAACACGTCAATGTTGGTGAAGCCCTGGCAAAGCAGTGTCAGTGCTGCCGGCACAGAGGGCAGGAGTTCATCAGCTGGGGAAACGGCAGAAGTGGAGCTGTAGAAGCAACCTCTCCCTACCCACAGCCTCAAGACACTCTTGTCCCATCCCTTACAGCAAGACAGTAGACTTCTAAGCTGTTGTCCTGATTCGACTCCTTTTCTTACCCTCCTTCTTCCCTCCCTGCTTCCTGCGATGACCTCTTGCCCTAGTCATGACTCAGCTCTCCATTGGATCACACCACTGTGAAATCAATCCATCTCTCAGCCTCCTCAGGGAGAGGCAAGTGATTTGTGCAGAGGCAAAGAGGACAAAACTCTCTGAGGTGTCCAAGAGGTGACTATCACAGCCAGAGCAGGACCTTGGGATTTCCCAACCCTGAGCTTGATCAGCCCTTCTGCCAGTCCACATAGCACCGAATAACAGACTGCAAACGCTAGCAGGCAGAAAGATCAATAGAGGGGAGAAGGAAAGCAAAGAATTGCAAGCACATGGGAAAACCATTAGAAAAAGGAGGGAAAACGCATATAACATTACAAAAAAAAAAAAAAAGAAAAAAAAGAAGCAGAATGTGTTCTTTCCTCAATTATTAGCAACATCTGATTTGAACCTATTTGCAACCCGAGGTTCATGTGGAGGGTCTCTGTAGGGCTTCATTCAAAGTCTGAAACTTCAGAATAAATCACAGAGATTATCTGAAAAGCCACGTGACAGAGAAGGTCGGCCCTGCACGTCTATAAATGTAATTTATGATCTGATTGGCACATACAGAATGAAAACACAGCAGCGTGCAGGGATGCTCCAGGGTATTCACCAGTACCATGCTGCACAAGTGGAAGTAGGGACGTGGTGTCTGTGATGGGAGGAGGGAGGATCTGATCCACCACCAAGAACACCACGGAAGCTAGTACTGTGACTGGCAAAGGTGCAATCTGTAGTTTATTTTAATCATGACAAACATCTTCCATTTCCGAGAAAAGCTAAGAATGGTTTTTTTGAAAGAGTAACTAAATTTAGAATCCTACACCTCCACTTCAGCTTTTAAACCAATGTCCAAACTTCAGCAGTGCTGAGCATCCAGGGATCACATACATATGTCTCCATGGGCAGTTCAGCAAAGATCTGACATTTATTATACAGGGACACATCCTGTGATCTCTGGAGCTCATGAGGGTGGGATGACAAGAGCCAGTGGTGTGCTGGGAAAGCTTGTTGTTGGCCTCAGTTGTAGGAACCTCTTCTGGAAACTGCTCTTTGGCGTGCAAGGCACGCACAGCCTGCATGGCTAAGTACTTTGCTGGATCTCAAGCTCTGAAGCTGCATGTGTAAAAATCTGGCCACTTACCTACATCATTAAATATGGATTTAAGACTTACTTTTGGAGAGTAATTTAAAAAAAAAAAAAAGGGCCTCAATATCTGTCGCTTGGACATTTCTATTTTACAGGAATATTTTATTGCCGCTGTCTTGCCAAAATCCAACAGCAAAACATGTAATATCAACTTTTATGGAGCACTGCAAGCTCAGTACTGCAGGCTCTCATGTTACATGAAATTAAATTCCTCCTGCAATTAATTTCTGTAATTTATTCTAGTAAGTGCTGTAGTTTTTCCCTGTAATTGTTCACTGAATTGACAGGTTTAAGTTAGGCTCAGATGTTCTTTCTGAAGGAAATTAATGTAACAAATTCATTAGGGAACCATTCAGCTGCTCCCTCAAGTAGTCCATATTTTAATTAAAAAACCACACATGTTAGTAAAGCTATGGTAAATGCTCTATAAGTCTAATAAGGCCTCCCTATAATGTTCTTGCAAGACGTCAGTAAAACTCCAGGTTTTACTAAATGATATAGAGCTTTATGAACATACCACCCTAGCACCTATATGATTAAACATCCTCAGTCTTTTGTAAGTCATTCTCAGCTACCCTACTCTGGTCTTCAGACTGGTGGCTGCACTTTCGCAAGGACAGACTTTTGCTCCCATCAAGGACTTCCTTGCTATTCAAGCATCAGCCAAAACCCTTCAGTGATGCTCTGAAGTTTCACCCTTGAACCTGCTGCCTCTCACCTACTCCACAAGGTATGCCAAGAGGTACCACGTACGTGAAGGACAAACAATACATTGGGGATAGGAGGGACAAGGCTTATGTCCAGGTAGCAGCAGGTGAGGCAGCAAGTACTACCATTATAGCAAAGCCTCCTTGGCCAGCATGCACCAGAACAGAGAACACCTTGCATGTGTGAAATGTGTCCTCCTTCAGAACAGCCAGCACCGTGAGACACGGATGGGACCCTGCCACTGCCTTTTCTAACATACCTGCTCAGGATCTAATAGTCCTGTTTCTTCCTTTCTTTCTCCAAACACCTGCAATCCACCTTGTGTGAGAGACCACATGGAGCTGGAGGAGCTGCTTTTAGATTATGGCCTTGCTTAAACCCTGATGGCGCTGTTAATGCAGCACTTCAACACTACCTGGACTGAGGAAAATTGTGTGCAAAGAAAAGTGTTCCTAAGCATCTGTGTTTCAAGCCCTTCATAAAGAAACAGCCCAAACACCTGTATTGTCTCCGCACTATGAAGCAGCAGAGCAGTGAGGAAGCCCATGTAGAAGTCCATGGGCGTCCAGATGCTTTACCCACTTGGCCTCTGAGGGGAACCTCAGGAAAACATGGTATGCTCTGTAAATGTTCTTATTTTTATGAAATGTTTCTTATATATGTTGATTACAAGGAATCAGACTTTTAAAACAACAACAGTAAAGTAAGTCAGTATTTTTTTTCCATCTTTTTTTTAGTGTGGATAATGAAAGTGAATATAATCTATGTTTTTTTGCAATCACAGTCCAGTTTGACTGTATGTTCCTCATACTGCCAAACCAAATGTGCAGACATGATTGAAAAATCCTTCCTTCCGAAAAAACCTGTCATTCTTAGAATTCTGAAAATTCACGAAACCATTTCAACTCACAGATCTAAGAATGATGGTAACAGAGAAATGTCCAAGAGACAATTTCTTTCCTAATTTAAGTTCTGAGCCAAACTAGAACTCACAGCATCCTTAAACTAATGAAGGCAGCTTTCTAGAATAATGTAAATGTATAGAAACTTAAGATCACAATTAAAACTAATAGGAAGACAAAAATGCAATTGTAGTGCTAAGTGTAATTATCTGTTCAAAAAAGGCTCTTCACCCAGTATCCCCTACAACACGTGAAAAGCCATCTGAAAGCTGACAAGGATAACAGGCATTTAGATGGCTTTCAATAAGTTCTATTTAATAATGGCTAATAATAATGATAAATTATAATAATTACGATTTTAATCTCCCTCCTTATTCAAATTATTGGAATTATGGTACATACCTTAAAATCTTTTTGCTTTAAATTCAGGACTATGCTCAGAATACTTTCCCTTAAAAAATGACACGGCTTGCTGTCCAAAAATGAAAATTAAACTATGAAAGGGTTAGGTATTAGCCAAAACACTAGAAGGCTGTTTTCCAGGAGAGACTGGATGAAAAAGCTAAAAGCTAAACACCAATCCTGTATTAATCTACGCTGTTATGACAGTTTTGATAACAGTAGAAGGAAATACACTGTAACAAATTTATGAAGTTCTTGCTAGTAAGAAATGGAGCTGTAAGATAAACACAAATATCATAGATTTCTGGGTCTTGCAATATATTTAATTCATGCATGAAAATCTGACAAACACCACACCAATGTTGACATACTTTAGCTACTATTCAGCTGGTGCCGCACCACCCAACTGGAAGAGAAATGAAAGAAAGACTAAATGCCATGCTCAGTGTTAATTATGATAGAACATAAAATGTTTAACAATAAATGCTCTGAAGTTACTCTGTAACACTAGAGTTTATAGCTTAACTACAATTTCAGAAGAAAAATATATTGAGCTGCACCATGCTCACTTCTGAAATCCTGATTACAGAAAGCGTTCGGATGTGAATTGCCACTGAAATCCGGCCAGAATACCCTCAACCTTATTTTAGCATCCCAACTCACCAGGAAAGAGAAATTCTACTACTCTACTGTTGCTACAGGCAAATAATTCATTTTAAAATAAAATATACAAAGTAATCGAAACTAAAAGTTATGTCTAACATAAGTAGACAGTTCATAGCAATTTCTCTGGCGATTTTTAATTCAAATTTCAGTTTAGTATCTTACAGCGCTGCCTTTTTCAAAATGCATTTTGCCAACACTGTCAATGATACACATATTCACAGTGTTTGTTAACGACACCAAAGCCATTTGTGGCTGAATTTCAAACAAGATTTGGAAAGTTGGGTCCTTCACACCGGCATCAAGCATTGAAGGGGATAATACCATCTTTGTGCGGGGTCCTACTCAGCTCAGTGCAGACTCTGAGTGACAGCACTCGTCTGCACACATCTAATTGGTGCCCAGCTGTAACACGTAGGTCATAGTAACACTGGAAATAGTAATATTTGTTTTCACCTACTTGGTCATCTCTTCCAAGTCTCAGTCCCTTTGGACAGGAGCTGCCTAGTACCATGTGCCCTTAGGACCTCTGACTTAGCCAGCTACATCAGATGATGCTAAAGTCTAAATAAAAACCTAACTCCAGGCTTGGTTCGGATCAGATTTGCTGAAGGAATGACAAGGATGATTTACTGTGGCCTGCCAGGCACAAGTTGATCAGAAGATAAAGTCAAATGGCACAAGCCCTATGAGGAGAGA
>WEIS01071998.1:4392-31798 GCA_013389965.1 Todus mexicanus | reverse complement strand
AGGGGGGGTGATGAATGGGAAAATGGCCGCCTGAGGCCTGCAGGGAGAGCACGGCGCGGGGTGCCTCGTCTGGCAGCCCCGAGGGGTGACAGGAGCCAGTGTAGGAGCACCTTGGGGGGTGTTGCTCCCCGCCATGAAGTGATAACCAGGTGCTGTGGAGCGTGGCAGCTTCCTCAGTAACTCTTGGTGTCCGTGACAGATCTTGCTCTAGATGATCCTGGCCTAGATCTTGATCTAGGTGATCTTGGTCTAGGTGATCCTGCTCTGGGGGGGGGAATTGGACTAGATGATCTTTTGAGATCCCTTCCAATCCCTAACATTCTGTGATTCTGTGAGGCTCCTGCTGCCAGCAGGGATGCCCTGCTCAGTCTTGGGGAAGTTCCCCTTGTCTTGAATTTGCTGAGGTAGAAATAGTTGAATTTTGCAGCCCATAGTGCTGCTGGTTTAAGGATTCTCTGCGTTGCTCTTTCTAGATTGAGCTGGAGAAGAGCCATTATTCTGATCATGAGATCCGCAAGCTGGAGGAGGAGGAGCAGCTCCGGAGGAGGAAAGAAAGCGCCTACGATGATGATGAAGGACCTGGCAAAACTGTCATCATGGCTCAAGACCTGGAGGAGAAGTGGGAACAGAAGTTGCAGCGATTCAAAGCTGCTCCGCGAGTAACAGGTACAGGCTGGAGTTTGGGGTGGGTGAGAACACCCCAATTGCTTGCCAAACACAGCGAGTGCAATTTGGTAGAGGGAAGGTGTTTGATGAGTCTCTTTGTGCTTTAAGGAGCGTCTTGGCTCTGTGCCTGCATTGTTAGCACATGAGGAGTATGCTGGCTGAGAAGGGAATTGGTGTTCCCCTGCTGGGAAGACATGTGTGTTCAACCTTACCAGAGCAAAATGGTGAAAATGGATGTTTCCAGATGAGAAATGTTTGTTTGCCTGGTTCACAAGCTCTGCCTAGTGCTCTTGTTGGTATTTACCAAGATAGAGATCCAAGCTACTTGCTATAAATTCCTTCTGGAAATGAAACTCGGTCCAGTCTAGCAGCAGGTTCCAGCTGAATCCTGCTTTGGCTTCCAGAGCGACTAGGATTATTTCTGCCTAGATTTTTGCTTCATTTTGTGTCTCCATATTTGTATATTATTGCTGAAAGGGTGTGAGACGCAGAGGGTTGATTATCAAGGGGATGAGAGCAGCGCTGCCAGGACACTTTGTTCCCCGCACATGTTGTTTTTTGGCAGATGCTGATAAAGAGAACAACCGAACATCACTGAACAGGAAGCTGGACAGGAACCTGATGCTTCTGGTGAAACAGAAAATCGGTAACCAGGAGCTGTGGCTTCTGCCTCAAGCGGAGTGGCAGCCTGGCGAGACGTTGCGAAGCACGGCTGAGCGAGCCATGGCTACGTTTTTGGGTGTGTAGTTTGCAACATTCGTGGCCCTCTCTCCTCTTTGTCCCAGTGGTTTTCTTCCTGTGCCCGATCTGAGGGGTATTTGCCATCTGCTGTAGTGAAATCACCTCCCGTCTGCTGGGAAAAGGCATCTCATGGCAGAGGGGCAGAGTCCCATGGAGTGGGCTTTCTGGCAGGAGCCGTGCTCCTGGGTTATCGGCTTCATAACTGCATGTCACAGAGCGACTGCAGCACGCAGAGGGCTGATGGGGCTGGCAGACTGTGAATTGGGATCTCTGGCTGCTGGCAGCTGCGGTGCGAGATCTGGCCCTCCTGGTCTGATGTTGGAACACCACCAGATGCCCCCTGAGTGGTCTGGGCTTGTTCCAGGCAAGCAGCTTCTTTTTCCCTACCCTATAGCAGCTTTTGTGGCAGGTGTCCTTGCTTTTTGCTGCGTGTTGGCAAAGCTTAATACGCTCTCTCTCCCTCTCTTTCTCTGAGAGGACTCGCTGGGCTCCAAACAGGTTGTTTTTTCATGAGAAAAGGCTCACAGGTGGCATATTTCTGCTAAGAAGGGGCAACAGTCAGTCTGAAGCAGGTAGAGGGAGTGTTGTATGCTGCCTTTTTGTTACTCCAGGAGAGCAGTTATTGTTGTTCTTTGTTCTTATGCCTTGTTTTCTCTCTCTCGCATTGCCGGGGTCTCGCAGGAGATCACATTCAAGCCAAAATCCTGGGAAATGCGCCGTATGGGATTTACAAGTATAAATTCCCCAGGGCTGTCAGGACTGAGGACAACGTGGGAGCCAAAGTATTCTTCTTCAAAGCCTTCCTCCAAAGCAGTGATTTGTCTCAGGCTGAGCTGAAGAAAGATTACCTCTGGGTCACAAAGGACGAGCTGGGAGATTACTTGAAGTCGGAATACCTGAAAAAAGTCAATCGATTCCTTCTGGACTTGTAAGCAGTAGGCTGTGCTCCAGCAGGTGGGGAAGATGCGGGACGTGACTCCGGGGAGGAGCACAGCTGCTGCTTTTCATGGTCTGTGTGTATGAAATGTGGACTCGGGCTCTGGAGGATAATTTGCCATTGCCTTATTTCCCAGTTCTTTTCACCGGGGCTGTACAGAATAAATATTAAAACTTACACTTAGAAGTGAAGCTCTCCTGAGGGAGTTCTTCGCTCTCGTTGAATCCTCCTCCTCATCCACGTCTTCTGGAAATGCATGTTGTGATCTTTTCCTTGCCCAAGGGTGCTATTCCCTGGGGCTGTGGTACCCGTGAGGCTTGCTTTCCCCACCAGACTCCTGTCATAGTCTCAAGCTCAGATGGTTTCTTCTCTGTGGTGGCTAAAATGCTTGTCTCTGGTACCTGCTCTTTAATAAGAGCAGTTCTGGAGGGTTATCTGTGTGTCCAGGCGGGAGCAGACTCTCTTGGACCCAAGGCTGGACAAGATGGGTTTCTGGGGAAATGGAAACTGGGCTGTTGACAGCTTGTTAGTGTTTAATCTGCGTTGGAGCTGCCTCTGGCCTAGAGTCCATGAAGGTGGCCATGAAGGACATGGATGCATGAGGAATAGGCCGCAGCTCTTCCTTTAGATGAGTGCTGCTTTCCCCCACACACTGCCCTCCTCTAGAGCCTCCAGCTGCAGCAGCAGATACTGAAGGAAGGTGGCTGTGGAGCCGCAGCTCTCTGGGCTGCGGGGGCTCATTTCTCATGGTGGGGGGTGGCTGCTGGAGCTTTGCTGCCTCCCAGGAGCAGCCTCAAAGGTGGCTCTGGGGGGTTCTCTGCTCCTGATGTCTTAGACCAGCCCTGCTAACCCAGCGCAGCCAGGTCTGCGTCACGTAGCCTGACCCTCTTGCCCCTATTTCTTTATTAGAAGATCTATCCTGGGTGTCTATCACCTCTCTGGGGCCAATTCTGTTTCTTGGAGGGTTTTTTTCTGGTTTTAAATAGATGTTGCTGTTTGGTAGTCGGAGTGTGGGCGCAGCGCTGGCTGGACCTTGTGGAGAATCAGCCTCCTTCAGCGGCAAGGAGAGAGGGAGGAAATAGCTGTCGTTAATCATTGGGAGAGGGTTCGGCCTCCAGAGGTGGAACTGGAGATTGCTATATGTATTTTATCAATCCTTTGGGAGCTGTTGAGCTGCAGGCCTCAAATTAAAGCTATCCTTAATCACTCCACAAGCCATTGGGGTGGGGGGTAGCTCAGCAGCCTTCTATTTTCTAACGCCAGGCAGTTCAGGAGCTGCAGGTTTGCCATAAATTACCAACAAAACAACTCCTGGTTTCTCGAAGCAGCCTTGCAGGCCTGGCAAGGAGGCTGTGTCTGCAACTGGGAGCGCTTGCAAAGAGGTGAATGCGGAGCAGGAGCTGTGGCTGAAAAATGGCAGGTTTTGGATGCTGTCTGGTGTCAGCACTGCTGAAGGGGGAACTGTTGCTTTCTTCAGGACTAAAAGCTCTTGCAGAGGGGTGAGGTGAGTCCTTCCTCTCAGGCTGAACCCCACCAGCCCCCCACGGGTGCAGTCAGCTCAGGATGAGGTTTTTCTCTGCCACTCTTGTTTCAGGCCATTGCTTGCTCTATAGTGCAGCCCCCACGCAGAGCTTTGTGGGCACAGGTTTAGGACATGCCCTTTGTCAAGTCTCTGCCCCATTTCCCGTGCCAAAGGCAGGTTTTGTGGTGCTGCAACAAAACTTCCAAAGCATATAAAATGCTGTTTAATTGGTGCTTATTTGTTCACAAACAAGGAGCACAAAAGAGAGACAAGGCTGTACTGAAGGCTTGCTGATCTTCAAAGCCAGGCAATTCTTAATCTCTGGATTACTTGAGCTACAAGTCTTTGGGCATTGTCTGTGCTGACGGAGGCGTAGCTCCCTCCAGCAGTGGAAGGTCACAATCAACAGCCTCCTTCATATATTTTTATTTTTTTCCCCTTGGGCTCAGACCTTTATTCTTAGAGATAGCAGATGTGTGGAAGTGTGGTCTTTTCTGGAAGCTGAAGTTGTTGTTTTCTCGTCACCTAAAACACTAACTGCTCACACCCTGCATAGAAACAGCACCTTTTTTCCCCCTCCTTTTCCCCTGCAGTTGATTTTATTTAAAAACTGTCAGCCAGTTGCCGCAAACAGTCCCAGATCTGCAACTTGGATTGAGTTTTCGCTCAGTTCTTTGAACCTGTTGCCCTCTCTGTGGCCTGGGTGAGACAGAAGGCAGAAGGATGCCATGCAGGTTTCTTAGTGGAAAGGATGGTTTGTATCTTCTCCTTTCCTCCCTGCTCCCAGAAGCCCTGCGGTAGATTACTGAGGCTGTTCTTTTCCTTTGAGAATTTGGTAGCTCCTGGCCGTCATTCCACGAAGTGCAAGCCTAAACCCATACATCAGGCAGGCTGAAAGGATAGCACAGAGTACTAAAACCTTTTCTGAGAGAGCTTTTCTCTCTCCTGGAACAGAAGAAACCTGTTGAGGTGTGACTAGGAGGGAGCTGCTGCAGCTATGGTGTGCTTCTGTGGTCCAGCAGGAAGAGCAAGGGGAGCATTTCACTTGTGTTGAGCATGAAACACAAAATTGCCCTTGCAAACGTTACAGAGAACCTCATGAGTGTTTGCCTGGGTGTTGGGGGAGTTCAGTTTGATTGCACCCAAAGCCTGGAGGGTATTTCTCACCTTGTCAAAGGCCTCCTCACATGAAATCTCTACCAGAACCTGAAGCCGCAACAAGTACCTGGGAAGGAACTGAGTTCCCTGTGGCTCTTCAGTGCAAGGCACAGTCAGATCAATCAAAGAGCTCTCCTGTGAAGTGTGCACTGGCGAGAGGTGTTTTGGAAAGGACCTGCGACTCCTCGCTTTGAGGCTCCTCTAAGAAGTTCAGTGTAAGATCAGTGCTGCGGCTGCTGGGGCCAGTGTCTGAGCATTATCTTCCCCTGGCCGCACACCTCAGGGAGGAAGCTGGAGAGCAGTGAAACTGCTGAGACTTTCTGCTCCTCAAAGCCATTTTCAGCACAGGACGCTTCCATTCATGAAGGTGATCCACAAAAGCCAGATCCTCCCTGGTCCCAACGAGAGGGAAATGCATTGAGATAACCCTTCCCTGGTGTGGTGCAGTCCGGCAGCTGTTGCTGAAAGCCTTGGGGAAGACAAACAAGTGGAAGGATCAGTTGCAGTCTAAACCACCAGCATCTAAGCTGTAGCTTAACTCAGAGAGATGAAGGTTTTCTTTGTGACAAATTGATGCTAGCATTCCCCTGCAGCGAAGGAGAGATAATAAGTCCTAATAAAACTACTTTTCAGCTTCAGAGATTCAGCTTTCCTCTCCTTTCCCTACAAAATACCTTCCCTAGCTGATACCCCTCCCTGTCCGCTGGTGTTTTGAGGATTGGTGCTCCCTAAGCAGAGCCCTGCTCGCATGTTTTGTGGTACACTGAGAACTGTTCAGAATCTCTCGCTTTCTCACATAATCAGAAGCTCCTGTTTGTTGCTCCTCCTGCCTGGCTTCAAGCAACCAAAGGCTTCAACGTTTGGAAGATAAATACTTGCAGAGCCAGGAGAGGCCACTGAAGCCAAGGGCTACATGGCTTCCTGCTCTCCAAAAGCCTCTAGGAAGAGAGAGGTGCTCCTAAAGACAGTGGTGAGCTTGTCAGAGCAGGGAGAGCTGCTCAGGCACGGGGAGCACCCTGAGGTGTCCCTCCCTGCTGGGCTGGCTCAGGGAGGGTAGGAGTTAGGCTGTCGCAGTTGGGACAGCCTGTGGGCTCGCTCTGAGTCCTGGAGGATAAGGCATCTGCAGCAGCATCAGCCACTTTGCTTTTGTTTTGTTCAATCTCTTGTGCTTGTGTTGGAAGGGATCAGGCTCTTTGGAAAGAGTTATTCTGGTGGTGCCTGGGGTTTTGGCAAGTGCAGGGGATGCAGTGTGTGGTGTTCTGCTTGCAGCAGCCCAGAAACCCAGTGGAAAATGGTGTGGAAAACCTGACTGAATGATATGAGTGGATTAGGTCTCATCCTTTTGTTTTGAGGATGACTCTTGTGAAATCACTCCTGTATTTTGACATAAGCAGCGTGTTGGAAGGATGCAGAATGGGGCAGCAGAAGGCAGTGCTTGAGTGCATCTCTGCAAAGGTAAGAATAGATATAAAAAAACGGAGGTTATGGGGAAATTTGGATTCAGGGTAAAATTGCTTCAGAAATTTTGCTGCCAATACTCAACACCAAGCCCTGAAAAAGCAAAGCCAGGACTTTGTGAGGTGAGCACAAAATGGTGACAGCAGAAAGCCCCTTCAGGTAGTTCTAGCTACAGCTTTGCTGTCACGGCTACTTTTCCCAAACAGATCTTGGGGACATATAAAATCCTTTGGCAGAACTTCATAGGTGATGCTTGGAGACGCAAGGGTATTTCTCAATCGAAATATGAAGAGTTATTCGGCAACATTAAAATGAAGCTTCTTCAAAACTCAGGCGAGGCGATAAAGCCTTTATGCAGCATGTATAAGGCTTTAGGACTCACCATCTCAGCCTACTCCAGGAGCAGGACCTTGTGCTAGCAGGAATTGGCCCTTTACCTGGCTACCGCAAACATCCAATCTCATAATTAACCGAGGAAAAAGTTTAGGACGAGGTTTTACAGGTAACAATTTGCAGCTTAAGCTCATCTCTGCTGGAGGTTGAGGTGAGAGCTGATGTTGGAAACAGATTATCTTGTGTTTGTGGTCTTGTTTTCCTCTAGAGCATCAAGGCAGAGGGAATCTGGAGATGTCGGGGCACAAGGCATGGGCCAGCGCTGTTGCTGGGAGGACAGCGAGTGATGTCAGGGGTGAGTGTGTGCTGCTGCCTTGCTCCCACCACGTGCTGCCTGCTTGCTTTCTGCTCGCTCTCATCTGTCAATGTAATGATGCCCATTACATTTCTCCTTTCAGGTTTTTACCCTCCCAAATGTTATTCCACGGCATTAAACCCATGGGGGAAGTGAATTATTGGGGAAAGTAGCTAGATATAATCCAGGTTTAATGGGCACATAGAAAAAGCACGCTGTGTTGGGAGGGTGGTTCAGCCAGCATCCTGCTTCTGCAGGCAAATAGAAATTTATCTTGATGTGTGTATATATCTAGCTTCGTGATCTGTGAGCTCTTAATAATTGGTTTGGTGACCTGCCGGCAGTGTTCTCTCTCTGTAGAGCTTTCCCCAGTCCCCAGTTAATATAATGGGTCGCAAATCCCATTTGCTTTTGAATTCTGAGTAATCCTTTTGTTAATGTCGCCTATTGCTTTTCTGGAAGCACTGGAGGAAATCGGAGCCATGTGCTAATCACTAAATCTGGTTCTGCATGGTCGTATGCTCCTGCCTTTTCCAAATGACCGGGGCAGCCCATTTGTGTCGGACCCAGCACACCCCTCTGTAAAACAGCCGTTGTTTCCTGAGCTGTGGTGTTAGCAAATGGGACAGGCTGGGAACGTTGGATGAGCCTGAGGGAAGCAGCGGGGTGTGCTGGGGAGTGAGCAGCCAAGTGATAAGGAGCTTGGTGAGGAAGGAGACTGGGCATTCGGAGTGTCTGATCCCACCAGGACCCTGTGTGGAAGAGCATTGAGTTCCCTATTTCAGGAGACACGTGGCTGCTGGAGGTGGCACCCATGGGGACTCACTTTTCCACCTCTGCTCCACCAGTGCTCACAGCTCAACATCCAGTCTCGTCCCCTGCACAGAAGCAGAGGATGTGGTGCAGCAGAAGGTGCCTTTCCAGCAGCCTGACAGAGGCTCCTGATCTACCAGGGGTTGGAGGCAGTGAGCTGGATGGACATTGCCTGTCCCAGACCCTTCTGAGTTTCATATCCCTTAATTTTCTCTGTCTGGAAACAGGAGTGTGCTGAGCTGTAGCTGTCTTGCCTGCGCTCTCCTACCTTTGTGGGTAGGTAGGTATCGGAGTCCTTCCAGAGGGACAAGAAGCTGCCAGATGACGATTCCCTCAGGTTAGCACAGGTATATCCCTGCTGGAGGGAAGGCAGCCTCCCAAATTGCCTGAAAACCTGTAAAACACTCCAAATCATCTGCTGGTGGTGCTAACCCGAAGGCTACGAGTGGCTGCTAGGGACCGTGTTCCTGCTGCAGTGTTTGCTCATGGATTCAGTTGGCTGGGAAACTCCAGTAGTGTCTCCAAGCACCGAAGAACATCCGAGTCACGAAGTCAGTATTTCTTGATTATTTTTGTTCACTTTCTGATTTTCTGTAGGTTTTCAGTCTCCTGCACTGCTGACAAACCTCACCCTTCACCCCTTTCCCTCATGCTTCCGTTTGTCTCCCTATTTTCAGCCAGACTGTGGAGTTCTTCGCGCAGTGTCTCCACGTGCAGTTTTGATCAGAGCTGCTGGTGCTGACGGCACAACCTTGAAGGTTATTGAGCCAGACGAGTGTGTTTAGTCAGATTGCTGCAGCTGGGCATCATGTTCGCAACCCAGGCAGGCACACAGCAACATCTCCCCTCACTGCCAGGCTGGTTCTCCTCACGTGTCCCACCAAGATTTGGGATATTTGCCTCCAAATCCCTTACCCTGAGTGAGGGGCATGGTGGGGAGCTCCTCGGCACTGGGAGCTGCAAGTATCGCTGTCTCTAATTTAAGAGCTAAACTCCCCTGAGGATGGAGGTGGATGTCCCTTGCTGCCCATGGAGCAGCTCAGTGCTAGGCACTAGATGGCAGGCAGCGACTGCCTTCGGAGCTTTCTTTCCCTTTCCCCTTAAAATCACCTCCTGCTCTAGCTCTCGCTCACTCCAGCCTGGGAGCCTGGAGTAAGGGTCACCAATTTCTAACTGCTGTGCTCAAGCTTGGTGCCTTACACACTGAAGGATCCCGGCGATTGGCAGAAGGTCGTCGTTGCTCCATGGAGACTTGACAAGTAACTGAGGGTCAAAGGAGTCTGTAGGGCAGAGAAAAGAGGCAGGGAGCAGGCAGGCAGCAGCTGGGGATGGAGGTGGGTGAGTGCTGAGGGCTACCCAGGGTGCTGGGCAGGGGTTAGGGAGGAATGGTGGTGCAAAAGGGGTAGGGTTAGAGGCAAAAAGTGATTGTGGGTGTGTGACAAAGAGAAATTAAAAAATCCCTGAGGAAGAAATTCCGATGGCTTGGATGTGCAGTGGTTGCTTTGGAGAAGGCAGTGAAGGTGCTCCCAGCAGCGTCCAGGTTCCAACCTCGTGCTATCCCTCACCTTGCGAGAGGGAATGTGGTTGCCAGACCCTGGCTGTGGGGTCTGATCCTCTCCCCAGGGTGGCAGAGCATGCCTTTGATTTGCTTGGGTTTATGCTCAAAAGCAGGGATAAAAGTGGGTTTTCCTAGAAGAGGGGATGTCTCTCCCCACCCTAGTGCTGCGGCATGGGCTCCCATGCACCGTTAGGGGTCAGGAGCAGCAAAATCCCTCCTTTATCCTCCCATATCGCCAGGAGTCTGCATTCAAGGTGACTCTGGGTGCTGCTCTGTGCTGTTCCCACCCCCACGAAGCTCAGGGCAAGACAACCCCTGCGGTGCTGGGTGCCTGGTTGTCCTCTTCCCATGCACCAGCGCAGAGCCACAGCCTCTGTGCCACACTCTGGGTGTTGTAGGTCCCCTGTAAGCACCTTCCAACAAAAAGGGGATTATGTATAGCTTGTTAGAGTCCTTGCAGGGAGGGAGAATAAGGCTCTTTGCTCTGAAACGTTCTCTTCCCTGGGATTACAAGATAATGCGTATGAAACGACATTAGCTCAGCCAGGTTTATGGATTATTTGAAAATCAAATTCTTTTAATCTCATCCACCATCTGGCACCAGCATAACAGCTAGCAGCCAGCTCGCTGCCGCTTCTACCCCAACTGCGTCCGAGTGACTGGAGTATCAGAGCCCGTGAGGGGACACCAACATCCCTGGCTGCCACCGTGTGTCCTGGCACCAACACCCAGACCAGCCTTGTGCTGGTTTCTTCCCTAGACAGCATGGAGGTGACACATCTCTGAGGGACTGGGAGGTCTCCTTGGTGCATACTGGGAATGAACAGACGGGCTGGGAACATCTTGCTGCTTGTGACTGTGTTACCATGAGACTTGAAGCCAACAGCCAGGGGAGTCCCCAAGCCTTGGATAAAGATTAAGAACGGAGGAGGGGACCTGCCAGTCCCACTGAGGGGGTATGCAGTGACCTCCTGGCTGGGCAGGGAGGGGCAAGGGCACAGGAGCTCTTTGCAGGTTAACACCTCCCTGGGGAAGGGACAAGGTTGGGTGACATGCCATTCTTCCCCCAGGAGGGAGCCCCAGCTGGTTTTTCAGATGCAAAGCCAGCCTTGCAGCAGAGCTGCTTGCTTCTCATGGTTTTGGTTTGTTTGCTGAGCCTCAATAGGACCATCCGTCTTCTCCTGTCTCTTCCAGAACACTTCTGCACCTACTACCAAGGAGCGCTATAATCTCAGTACCCATTTAACAAGAATAAAAAGCCTTCTGGGACAATAGGTCATGGTTATACAATTTAGCTCAAGTAGAGAAAAGGCCTTTATAGCTATGAATACATGAATACTTAAAATATATATCTAACATTGGTTAACATCAGGACATATAAGCATAATATATATATATAGCACTCGGCTAACAGTCTGTTCTGTGACTCCCTCTCCAGAAGGCTGTGGTTGTTCTGTCAGCTCTGTCCCAGTGGCTCTTTGTGGCTGGAGTCACAAATCGCACTGCTGCTCACTTTCGCTGGGCTTTTGAGACAGAGAGCGGCTGATACGGGCAGAGGGAGGCTGGGGAGTGAGGTCTGTGGTCGCTCCTTAGTGGGGATGGGGATGTGAGAGGTGAGGGTGCAGCACCTCTGCCCGCAGGTGAGGAATCGCACACAGAGCTGGGCTGGTGGCTGCTGCGCCACGCAGCATTTCACTCCTATGATTTGTGTGCCCTGAAGACAGTTGCATGCAAGAAAAAAACAACAACAAAGCAAACACGAAGAAAAATGAACAGCTTTAAAGGAAAGAAAGTGTCATTTCTGTAGGCAATTAATTACTAATTATACAATCGCAGCATTCTCTGTATCATTAAAATTACTTGTTTCTTTCAATTCATTGTAGTTTTAATTAAAAAAATCCTTAGGTTTTTTTAATTTTATTTTCTCCTTCTTTGTAACACGGATTCTTTTTTTTTTTTTTTTGTTAGTGCCAAAGAATAAATTAATTATGTAATTAGTGACTATTACTTTGTCAGTCCTGGAAGGGTTATTTCCAGGATGTATGTATGCAGTGGCTGCGGAATAGATTTGAAAGGTTGTTTGATGCTGAGACTCCTTGGAAGTAGCTGTCTGTGGCTGGGGATGCTGGTGGACGTGGAGATTTGGGGATGCTGGTGGAGGTGGAGATTTGGAGATGCTGGTGGAGGTGGAGATTTGGTAGCTCTAGGCCATGACCAGTAAGAAGGGGGTGAAAAACCCTACCAGGGCTGGCTGGAGGANAGGCCATGACCAGTAAGAAGGGGGTGAAAAACCCTACCAGGGCTGGCTGGAGGAGGCTATCAAACACCAGCAGGTATACCCTTGCTTGCTTGCGTGCCTGTGAATAACTGTGTTTCATTCTGATGCAGAAATGCCGTCTAGAAGGCATCCTCAGACCCTCCAGAGAGGAAGCGATAGCAAAGCTGAAGCTGTGGCTTCTTCCACGTGATCCCCCCCTGGTACAGGTGAAGGAGAAACCCCAGGGTGGGATTTTCAAGCAAGGACTGTCACAATCATCGTTACAGGGCGCTGAGAGCTGGTGGGGATGGCATGTCTAACCCCTGCCCCACGATGGGGAGGGCACACAGCAGATTCCAGGCAGGAGAGGGGAATTTAGCGTGCAGCCTAGTGATAGGGTCTTAATAGATCTGCACTTATTATTTTGAAAAGAAAGAATCAGGCTTACAGGCTTAGGAGGGATTAGCGAGCACGAATGCACATTTCTGCGTATCCTGCTCCTTTTGTAAACCCATTGTGCCATTAGGCTGATACAGAGTTATACCATTACTAGCATGACATCAGTGTATCTGATAGTCTTGATTAGAAGCTCCAGCAGCTGTCCTAAGGAAAACAGGGCATTCTCACTGTCCTGTTGATCCTCTCCTGTTTGTAGTTCACAGTTTTGACTGTGAAACTACCTTGATTTTCAGACACCATCAACACCACCAGGAGGGCAGACACCTTGTGAGCGTTGGCCCACATCCTGCAGGGTTTCCATCACCTGTTGAAGTGATTAAATTGAGGCTTTAAATGTTTCATCTGCCTGCTCTTGGGAGTTTTAAAGCAGCAGAAGGAAAGCGGCTGTATGAGGATCCTCAGTTGTCTGTGCACTTGGGTTTAGGGGTGGAGAGAGATCTTGAACTGCTCAGAGNCAGACCTGTCTCCTTTCCCTGCTCTCTGTCAGTCAGGTGTCACTGTCCAGGACAGTGTCCCAAGAATGGTCCCAGCTCTGGGGGCAGCCAGCTCCATCCTTGAGCTCCGCTTAGCACTGCTGCTCTCACACCTCCTGCCTCTCCATTGTCCTTTGTCGGTGATTTCAGAAGGAAATTTGGGTTCTCCTGGCTCTGTGGTCCACAAAGGTTAGATGGATCCTCCTAGGCACGTCCCACCTCTGCACTGGGATGGAGAGCATCCCTTTGTGGCAGGCAGAGCGGGCAACATAATGCTCCCAGCTGCACTGGTCCCGTGGGTGGACACTTCTATTTTGCCTTTTCTCGCTGCAGGTTCCCTCCCCTTCCACTCACTAATGTCCTGTAATTCTGCTTACATTGCTGACACTGGGCACTTTGACCTTGAACTGAGACCAGTTCCTTGTTTATTATGTCAAGGTCCTGGTGCTTCTAGTGCTTTACATCACTTTTCACTGTGAGATTCCAAAATCATTTGGAATATTTGGAAAATGGTCTCTATTTTTTTCTCTCTCTCTACATTGGGGTGTATATCTGTGGAGTTTCTGACTTTGTTTTGTTTTGTTTTTCTTGTCCATGTTTAAAATTTCTTTTGTCCATAATTTCTTTGTGCAATCTAAGTGTTCTGACAAACTTGACCCTACGCTGCAAAACAATTCTGCACGAGTGAACCAGGTAGGTCAAGAAATCTTCCTCTTTAGTTCCTTCCCCTGAAGTAGAAAATGACCCTACAACCACATACCCAGAGTATAGAACCCGGTGCATGCAAGACACCCTACAATAACAAACCAGTGTGTGCACAGCTCGCTACTGATGAGTGCTGACATGGTTTCAAATGTATTGATGCCCCTGCTGATGTGTCCTTTCTGAGGGCATCAGCGTCAGCAGTCCTCTTAGCTGTGAAACGAGGTGGATGACTCATGAACCATGCAGACGCAAGTGGTGTCAGTACCTCGATGGTCCATCAGGTTTCTAACCTGCGTCAGCAAAACCAGGGGTGAAGAAGGAAATGAGAATGACAATCCAACCTGAATTTGAGGGGGAGAGCACAAGTGATACGGAAAAATAAAGCTTCTCCAAGCCTGTGTCCCCACGTCTTACCAGACACGCTGGGGGGAGACCCAGCTCTGCAGACCTTCAGGCATGAACTGTTCCTGTCATTTATAGATATTAGAAACATTGACTCTCGACATGCACTCCAACGGGCTCCAACTTTTGCCTCTGCTGATAGTCTGAGAGCTTCTTCACTGCTCTCTGTGCAGAGGCTTTTGGGGAACTGATTCTTGTGGGCTGGTACCTCTGTCCATCTGAGTTTGCCATCAACATTGTGCCTGCTGGTGCAAGAAACCCTCCTTAGGTCAAAGCCCCGAGCAGACCAGAAGGGCTTCACAGTCCTGAAACTGAGAAAGCAGTTGAGAAGGTTAGTAAAAGCAAACTTGAGATGCTGTGAATATAGTTGTGATGATTAGTGGCTCTTAAAGATGCTTAGAAACAGACTTTTTCTGAAGAAATGAGTGAGGTCTTTGGAATAGAATAGGAAGGTGTTGGGGTTTTTTTCAAAAAAGAGATGGTTTTGCCAATGCAAGAGATTACACATTCCTGGATGTCTCTCCCTGCTTGCAATCTCTAACAGAGGAAAAAATGTTGAGACAAATAGCTTAGTTGGGGTCAAGGGACAACCATCACCTGCAGCTCAGGTAGGCTCTTCACAGAATGCTGACTGGAGGCAAAGAACCAGCCCCATCCTCACCACGGGGTTCTGCTTCATGCTCACCTCAGTTGCTCTCTGTACTTCTCTCCTCTGCAGGGACACAAGATATTGAGATGCCAAGAGACAGTCCCAGCGACTGCCTCTACGAGCAGCCTGGTGTGTGCCTCTGCTCAGCCTGGCAGCAGTTCCCAGTCCAGCCCACCCTCCCTGGTGCACAGAGCAGTCTGCATCAGCATCCTCAGCACCCATCTATGTCCCTGTATCCTTTGAGCCTCCCCTGTCACTTCCTCCATCATTGCCCAAAGCGGTGGGAAGCAGCCTGGAAAGCTGGTGGGACATACATCCCCCAGATGCGTCGAGATCGACAGCTCTACCCCAAAACCAGATCTGATATTGCAGTGAGATCTCTCCCAACAGACAAGTGAATAATGAACTGGAGCTGGGCTGTAGTGATTTTAAAAAGCAATGTTTTTTAAGGCTGGCTGTCGATGACCCAGCTAGATCTTAAAAAAGGTTTTATTGTTTCTAGAGCAGAAATGCAAGAGAGCGCTCTGCATCTATTTACTGTGCAGAAGGGTCACAAATGGCTCGTCTCCCTCCTGGGTCCCTGCAGCTTCTCCAGCAGAATTAAAAGACACGTGTGGAGCTTCAGTGCCTGGGTGCAGAAGAGAGGGAAGAGCAGAGCCAAGCCCTCTGTTTCATCCCACCTGCTCCGTGATGGTGACTTGCCCCGAAGAGTCTGAGGAAAATCCTGTGTAAATGGAACATAAATGTTTTATGAATTCAGCCCTGGTGGAGTAAATTAAAGGGTCATTAATGGCCTCATTAAAGAGCTTTGCACTTTGTTCTGAATTATGAAAGCTATCATGCAATGTTAAACTAAATGGAGTTTTCAGCGAGATTTTAAAACTCTTTAACTGGTTCTCTCTCCCCTTCTGTCTCTCTCTATTCTTTTCTCCCACCTCCCCACCCCCCCACCTTTTTTTTTTTTTTTTTTTTTTTTTTTGGTGTCTGAGAAATGTCTTTCGAGGGAGCTGCCTGTAGTGCTACAAACTAGATTTCAATTATAAATCTTCTTATGCTCCACTAATTGCCTAGAATTTTTCTCGAGAGCTGCCTGAGGTTAATGCTGATGAAGAAAGAGCCCTTTTGTCTTTTCTTGAAATGGTGCCTCCCTCCCCCACCTCTGACGAGACGTCAGGCAGGGAATTACCTATAATGACACCCAAACGGGACGTGGAGAGCTGCTGTGTGGGAAGAAAGACAAGTTTGCTGTGGCTGTGTCTTGGCTTGCTGGAGAGAAGCCCTTGGCTCCCTCAGCATCTCCTGATCTGGCTCTTAGTGGACCTCAGCAGCCTTCTCTAGCTCTTGCTCTATCAATAGCCCAGCACCAACCCTCCCCTGGCTGGGAAATCACTTGGTGCTCAGTGGGATCAAGGAGGCATATCTGGGAGGCCGGCCTGGACACCATAGGCTTGACAGAGCCATGCATTACATTGAGCGGTGCTGTGGGATATGGTCCAGAGCCATCAATAGGGCTGCATGACGCTGCCTGATGGGGAAAAAGAGAGGAGAAATGGGTGACAAACTGCTGGAGAAGTCTGTGTGCCTGCCTGTGTGTGTGCAGCTTTTTCCATCAGCCCTTTGCACTTTAGCAGGCTGAAACAGCCTGTGCCAAAGGTTAGGTCAGGTCTGTCTTTCTCCTCCATCTTACTCATCTCCACCTAAGAGCTCACCCTTAACAAAGTTCCAGTAGAAGCCATAGTTCTAAAGACATTTCTGAGAGCTGTAACTGCTGATGAGCATCCTGGCTTCCATCACACGGTCCTTGTCCCCTGCCCCAGTCTTGAGGTTGAGGAGTACTGAAACCTCTTCTGCAGCGTGACAGCGACTCCACATAAAGACCCATTTTATGCCTTTTTAAAAGTTACTGTGGATAAACGCTAATTGTCAGGCTGGTTTGGATCAGGCAGGAGCTTGCTGAGACTGCGTGTCCTGGCTAGTTCCTCACTGGCCAGGCTGCCCAAAGGGACTGATGTCGAGGGACCGGGTTCTGCAGCTACAGTGGGGCACAGGAGATGCAGGCAGTGAGAGGCAGGGGCAGTGTCCCCTGGTGTATGAGCCCAGAGCACTTGGAGATAAAGACTTTGAAACCCATAGATACGAGTCAGCATCTTCATAGCCGCTTGGTTTGAGTGTAAGGAAATAAAGAGCCATCCTCTGGTCACGCCCCTGCCTTCCCCAGTGCTGAGGAGATACAGTGCAGAGAAGGGGAGACCCCTCTGTCTGGGGCCAGCAGATCCAGCTGCCCTGCTAAAGCAGGCAGAAATTGTTTGGCAAAACAGAAAACATTCATGTGTCCCAACTTTTCCTCTGCGACACAATCATTTCACCACCAAGAGAAGCTTCTCAGGCCTGGCCTGGCAATCCTTGCTGAGGCTGGAGGCAGAGCTGGGTCTCTGCAGGACATGGCCAGTCACGGTGGGGACACCCTCCCCTTCCCAGCCTACCTCTAAGGCTCATTGCTTTGACGTATTGACTTCACTCGCCCTCTGCATGTTCTTCACACAGCTCCACAACAAATTAAACCCCTTATTAACTAATTAAGCTATTTCTCCAACCAGGCAGGAAAGAGAGAAGAGGTTGTTATTATTTCTATTTTTAAATACCTGTGAGAAGCACACGTGCTCACAGGGAGGCTCAGCCCAGCTGAGTCAGGGGTGGTGGACAGGGCCAGGCAAGAGACCCGCACTGCAGCCCGGCAACTTTAGCACCAGAATCCCCTAGGGGCTGAAACGTGCTGCTTTAGCTGTTTAGTTTCCCGTGTCTGAGACTGATTTGGGGCTGAAGATGCCAGTCTCTGGGCGATGCAGGCTGCGATGGGGGTCAGCGTGGGGGTGCCGCTGGGGAGGGATGTTGAGCTCCCCTCGAGGTACGCAACTCCAGCAGGGAGGTTGCAGCAGCCCAGGGGACCCCACCGCCTCCGACAGTGAGAGTAAACTAAGCAGTGGGTTTTATCCCCAACGCAGCATCTCTGAAGGCTCAGGTCCTGCAGGCAGCTAGCTGGCGTCCCACGCATCCCCCTTGGCTGCGTGTGGACTTGCTGGAGCCAGATTTCCCCAAAGCCCAGTTCTCCAGGGTCCCCAACATCCTTGTTGTCTCTAAGGATTACCCACATGCTTTTTTTGGTTTTTTTTTTTCGAGGGGTGGGAGGGGGAAAGGAGGCACCTCCTCAGAGGTCAAGAATCATCCCATAGCAACCATCAACAGGACTGGTGAAGCCCTGGGACACCTCACAGTGACTCTCCTTGGCCATCAGCATCCCCAGCAGGAGCCGCAGCCACGGGCTTTGCTGCCACATGGATTCACAGCAGCAGGTTCACGTTATTGAGGCTTGGCGGATGCTCTTTAGGAGCACCCCGGCTGGCTCCTGGCAGCCTGCGCCGTGGTGCTTCATTGCCGAGAGACTCCATCTGCCTCACGGCTCCTTCCCTCTGAGGTGGGAACGCTGTAGCTGCTTCTGCTGCGCATCGTGCGGGAAGGGATGGGGATTTTGCAAGAGCTCTGCTCAGAAATGCTGCTGCTTTCTGGCAAGCTCTGGCCTCCTTCCTTGCACTGAGGCATGTGGCACTGAGACAGGTAGATGACCAGGAGCTGGGGAGTGTTTTTTGCAGGTGAAATCACTGATGTGAAGGCTTTTTCGGCCTGGCAAGGGGATCAGGAGCCCCGGCTGCTCCATATCCAGCTTAATGTGGGCTGATTAAATGGGGTGTTTGCCCTAGGGAGCTGGGAGCAGCCACTGGGCATGTGTTGGGAGAGTGGGGTGGGGTGTGAAAAGTCCTGAGGGAAGACAGTTGGGTTGGAAGAGGATTTTGTTTGTGAGTGGGGTTTTTTTGTCTCCTCTTGGTAGGGTTGTGTAGTTTTAGTGCTTTTTTATTTCTCTTAGGGCTTTTGTGGTTTTTTTGTATGTGTGTGGGGTTTTTTTCTTCCTTGTTGTTTTGGTTGTTTGTTTTTGTGTGGGGTTTTTTTTTGTGTTGGGTTCGTTTGTTTGTTTTTTTCTTCTGAAATGCCCCCTTGCAGGGTGTGCTCCAGGGGTGTGGAGGTTTCCTTGTTAGAGACTGCTCTGGGTGCCTCCGGCCTGTTCCATCCCTACCAGACAGTCCTCTGCAAACTTTCCTTTAAAGCTGGTTGCTGCTGAGAGGGATGTCTCGGCACCTCTAGCCTCAGCAGAGGGTCAGGAGCAGGGCTGGTGCTCTGATGAGGGATGGAGACCACTGCCCAGGGTGATTTAGAAAGGCTGACACATGGTAACGGCAGCGCTATAAACCATGTCTACGCTGATACAATTACCGAAGTCATCGCTGCGCTGTGCCGGAGCCTCGCAGCTGGGGTGAGCATCTGAAGGGGCTGCAGCTGCCAAACCCTGCTCTGGGGAGCTGCAGGCAGTGAGCACCCTGGGGTCTGCAGATGGTGGGTGCAGTGCGGGGGTAGAGCTGTGGGGGCAGGCAGGAGGATGATGTGATGGGCTCTGTTTGATGCCTTTGCTTGCCCGCTGGCATCTGGAGATGGGGATTCTATGTGGCCCCAACTCCCAATGCCTGATGAGCGGGACAAGGCTGTGGGCACAGATCCCTCTGAAGCCCAGTGTCTCCATTCCTGGGTGGACCCAAGGGGTGGCCAGGGCTTGGCACTGTGTCACTCGTGGGGATGGGTCCGGTGGAGGGTTTGGGGTCAGTGCTGCGACCCCAGTGGTCAGTGGTGCGAGTGCCTGCGGAGCGTGCTGTGGGTTCAGGGATGTTGTGAGTACCTGAAGCCCCCATCAGGTGCTGGGGTCAGGATGATTTTATGACTTTTCCATGAAAAGTCCCCCCAGGTTCCATGGAGGAGGGATGCTGGGAAGCCAGAGCTGTGCTCTGCTGCCTGCACCACACCTGAAGATTTGTGGGGCTCTCTTTGTTCCCAGGTGGGCTGGGGATGCTGGAGGAAGCCCAGGGGTTCCAGACCCTGGATGAAGCAGCCATGCTGGGATGAAGAATGAAGAAACATCAGAGCTGGTGGGCAGAACCAGGGCTTAATGCTGCTTGTGCTGCCCTTCTTCCCAGCCACAGTCTCTGAGGGGCTGGTGGTGGTGCAGTGTGGCCTGGCTCTGAGCAGGCAGATGGGAAGGATGTGGCTGGGATGCAGTAAGTATCATGTACTGCTCCTGGTCTACACAAATGGAAGACAGAAGGGCAAAGGGAGCTTGAGAGCTTTTCAGGCAGGGCAGTGGCTGCAGGCATGGCTGAGGAGCCCCAGAAATGTTTTGCAGTTTCCAGCAAAGTGGCTGATGCAGACGGAGGGAGGGAGAAGGACAGGAGTGAGGAGCAGATTTAGAAAATGATTTCACTGCTGGCTACATTTCCTCCTTGCTAAGACATTGCAGAATTTGGGGAAAGAAGCACAAATCTGCTACTGAAAAATTCCTATGTCCAGCTGTGACTGGACAGCAGGAGGAAGGAGCTTGCAAAGTCCTTGATGATGCAAAGCCACACCAGGAAAACACGGGACAGAGCATGGCAAATCCCACCTTGTGCAGATGCCTGGAAGAGAAATCTCTTTCCCCTGTCTAATCCATTACCACATGCCTTATTCCTATAACAAATAACTGAGTCAGCGGGAGAAAACCAAATTCAATTTATATCTCAATCCAAGCAAATATGAAAAGGCTGCCAAATCTGACAATAAACCCACAGTGATCTCAGACGTTTCCATCCTATGTATTAAGCGAAAGGGGAGTGGAGGAGCTTTTGGTTGTAGGTGGGGATGCAGGGGGATTAGTGGGATGTCTCAGAGCTGTGTCCTCAGGTCATGAGCAAAGCTTTTGCTCTGAGGGGCACCAGCCAGATGTGCTGGTACAGATGTGGCTTTGGAGCTACCCTGGGGGCAGGGAGGAGGCTGCCACTCCTATCACCTTTCTGAAAATTGCCGAGTAATCTCTGGTGGGGAAAAAAAGCAGAGGCTTCCCTCATTGAGCTGTTCCTCCTCTATCACTGTGGGATTCTCAGAGGCATCTCTCTCCCTGCTTTGCAAATGTTGCAGCTGGCTCCAGCAGCTTGCGAGCACAAGGATTTTTCTTCAAAGTTTGTCAAGTTTGCCAGGTTTTCAATGACAGCAGAGCTGTGCAGTGAAGCACCCTGTGCTGGGGGATGTTCTTTTCTGGCAGGACAGCTGCAGCCAGCAGCACGTTGTTCTACATACCCTTGGGGGTCCATTTCTGCATTGCCTAGTCTGTGATAAATGGGTGCAGCTGGCAAAAAAGTTGCTTTCCCCTCCTGCAGAGACAGTGCATAATTTCTCCTCCAGCTAGAACTGCTCCAAGTGACTGGGATTTCCCTCAGACCAAGGCAAACCTCTCTAAGTCTCTTTATTCCCATCCGAGCTGCTCCATGGCCTCCCAAAGCCCTGGCTGCCCAGCAATGGGGCATTCAGCTTAGCTAGGAGTTGGTTTAGCTCCAATCTCAGCTGCAGATGTGCAATGGCAGCAGAGTTTTGCTGTGCAATGACAGTTATGGCTTTTTGTTGTGCGGTGACACTGAAAGGATGTCCCCAAAGGCAGGAGCAGGGCTGGGGTTCACACCTAGGTCACCTTTGCTGCTCCTTGCTAAACCCAGATGCCATCCCCAAACTAAGCTGTGCACCTGTGCCCTTTGGTGCCTGTTCACATTCAGGTGGTGCTGGGCTTCCAGCAATGGCAGTGGGAACAGATGGGCAAGAGAGATTAAACAAAGAGTCAAAATAAACAGTTTGATGAACTATTTTCCTAGAAGAAGGCATTTAGCAAGCTCAGCTGAGCTATAAATATCCCATAATGTTCCTCTGATATGTGAGAATAGCTGGGGAATGGGAAGAGGGGGGGATTTTCTTCAAGTAAACAAACGCAGAGAGAATAGAGGTGGGAGGAACAAAAGGTACTAATGAATTCAAGTCCAACACCCTGGTTTGGCTCAGAGGTGCAACTTTTCTTGTGGAGCATGCGACCAGGCCCAGACAGTTCATCTCAACCCCGAACTTGGGACTTCTTGTTCCCAAATTTAGGGAATTTGGGGTTTGTGGTTGATCTTTTATTTTCAAAACTGAAAAAAAACCCCCAACAAGTTAAGGAATGAGAGAATGAAAGGAAACATTTCATGCTGAACTGGAATGAGGTTTTTTCGTTTTTCAGTCTGAAAAGTTCCTGCTTCGCGGAGTGTTGCACACGAATAAGGGCAGGATTCAGCCTGTGGAGGATGGGCAGAGGATGGATGATGGGGGGCTCTATGTGAGGAGCAAGTGGGGACACAGAAGCCTGGGCTAAGCTCTCTGTTAGACCTGTACTTTGCTCAGAAAAAGCTGAAGTGTTCCCCGTGCTAATTTGCTTTTTACCCACTCAAACCACAGAACAGCAAAAGGAAGGGGAGCGAAACGCTGTTCCTGAGCTACATTAGGAACAGTTTGGTCTCATTAAAATCTCTTTTCACCTGCTACTAATTTTCCTCTGGTTACAAATGCCTGGAATGGTTTGTTTGTTTGTTTGAATGAAGAAGAGGAAAAAGAGCTGTTAGGCATTGTTCACGGTGAGGAAATGACAACACTCACCAGCAAGGGCATGCAGGGTAACAAGCCAGCAGCGGGGATGGGAAGAAAATCGTAGCAATGAAATCCTTCCTGAGCTTTCACAGCAGCCTGAGAAGGGTGAGAGAGATGGTGAGGTGGGAGCTGCCCTGCGTGCATCGCTGGTGCTCCCTGGGGCAGGAGCTAATGGGGGGCTGAGCATCTGGTGCAACTGCAACCCCATGGGTGGTTTGCACAGGAGATGATGTGGTGCTGGAGGGTCTAGAATAGGTCCTGCTCTCCTGCCTCGCCTCTGGCTTTCCTTAGCAGGCATTAGTTGCTCAGGGCTGGGGACATCCCTCTCCCAGGCAGGGAAGGTTTGCGGTCCCGGAGCAGCAGCACGGTGGCAAAATGCTGCTCCTATCCCTGGAGCTGGCAAAGGGTCCCAGCAGCAATGTGACCCAGGTGAGGGGGCCCCTCCTGAGGTGTTGCTTTGGGGAGCTGAGATGAGGAAATGGGAAACAGCAGGTGTGTGGGGAAATGACGTTGAATGCTGAGGCTGAGAGATGGGAATGCATGACACCAAGTCTCTCTCCTCCCTAAAGGCTTGTACATCCCACTGCCTCTCTCGCCGGCCACGCTCTTCTGGTTGGGCCAGGGAGCTCAGCACACAAGAGCTGTCTCTCGTTATTGTGACAAGTAATTAGGGTGATGCGAGATGCTAAAAAAATTACTTTATTAGGCAAAGGCGGCCTATAAACCTCCTGGAACAAACAGACTTTTTAAACAACTCCAGACTGCGCATGAAGGCGGCTGCTCTCCCTCCTGCTCTCGCAGCACACCTCGTCCTGCTCATCCAGACCAAAGGAAGAATCCTCACTCTGGAGACTGAAGAGACCTGGAGAGTCTTTGCCCTGCTTTGTCTCAACATCCTACCAGCTGGTGAGATCCCCCCAAATCAGGAACCTCAAATCACAGCAACCACCAGGGGTGGGTTCAGCCTCTGCTCTCCCCAATACCCATTTGTTTCATGCCATCCCTTCCCTAGAAGCTCCTCAAAACCTTCCTGTGGGGTGAACAGAGCATTGCTGTGGCACGGGTACGGCCAGCAAAGCACCCGCTTGTGCCTGCTTTTAGCATTGGCCAGCAGTGGTTTTGGGATATGATGAGTGTTAATAAATCCACAGCGCTGGTGCTGCTTTAGTGTTCTTCTAATTGGAGCCATAAAGTTAAACTCAGGCACTTAGGGTTCTGCTGGGAGCCGGGGCTTCCATTTGCAGGTTCTCCTGTGCGGCTAAAGGGCACCGTGCTGGCTAATAGGTGTTAAATTGGAGCATCACTTTTTAATAAGCCTCTTAATGGCATCGTGCAGATCCTTGGCAGCTTTGGGATGATGCCTGCACTAGGATACCCATTTGTGGAGGAGGTGGAGTTGGGAACCAGAGGATGGGGAGGCAGGAGTGATGGGGAAACCACAGGGAGGCACCTGGATCTTGCTCTGCTGCACGGAGCTAGGTCACTGCAGAAAGTCAACAAGGTGGCTTGGTCTGCAAGCTAGGACACAGGCACGGGGGCAGGTAAGGAGATTTCACAGCTCACAGCCGATGGCATCACAGTGTGGTGTGTTTGATCCTACAGTACCTGTTTTCAGGGTGACTGGGTAGTTACTGGCCAGAAAGCACCATCACCTGAAGCTGGACAGAGCAACAGTGCTGTGCTGTGTGATTTGTCCCTTTGGTCAATGACAAAGCCACCAGCTGCGTATCCATCATCAGGACCATTCCCTTTGTGATGGTGTTGCTGAGGTGTCCTCTCTAGGGTGATGTTTCTCACTGCCCTGGCCCTGCAGGGACTGTGATTGCTGTAACGGTGCTGTCACAGCAATCCCCCAAAAGGTGTTTCTCACTTACTGGGAAAGTTTCATAACTTCCAAAAAAACCCAGGATCCTCCTTCCCCATGCCCCAGGTTAAAAGGGTTTCTCTCCTCCCACTGCTCTGCATGGTTGCCCACATAGAATTGATGCTGTGGACACGATCATGAACTGTCCTGCAAAATACAGGCAGTGAAGCCATCCAGGCTGATTTCACTTGAGTAATGCTCAGAGAAAGAACTAAGCTGCTGAGAAACAGGCACACTATTTTTATCTAATCCCTCTGCTTTAATAACTGAGAGTTGGAGGGCTTTCATTATTCGTAATTCAGATGAGGGTGTTTTTAAAAGTCCCTGGTGGGTTTTGTCTTCTGCCTCCAGCTCTGCCTGAGCCCAAGTGGGACCACTTGGAAGCTGTTTGCCGAGCCCATGATCATATCCTAACAGCTCCACACAGCCCAAGAGCTTGATATATAACCCCACACTTGATCTCTGGGCACTCTGAGGTTTAGCTAAGAAACACCCACTAACAGAAAGCACTTTGTGAAACTCAGCTTCCCGCAGCATCATCCACCTGAGACAGGATGGGATGGACTCACCTTGCTCCAGGAAGGGAGATGGGGTCGGGTTTGTCATCTCCAGACCAGGCAAATTGGAGGCCATAGCAGTGGAAGGGAATGGATGCAATTTTTGTCAGCTCCATCCGTGCTGGCGAATGCAGATCATGAATTACACACCCGCCAGATGACAGGCTGACATTTTAGCTCCAAACATTCTCCTATAATTAGAGAATCTAATGCAATACAGGGAATGGCTCCATTTTACACACACATTATCGTAATGCCTTTAAATAAGATAATTGATTATGCCTCTGCATAAGAAAGTAAAATATTCGGTGTAATTAAAACCGACATTCAGATTTTGGCATGCTGACAGGTGAGGCCATGTGCCATTTTATAAATCCTTAAAGTGATATTCACACCCACATCTGAGTTCTCAAAGTTTGGGAAGAAGAAAAAAGAAACCCTTGTTGCTGAGTCGCTTTGTATCCTGAGTTCAAATGTGTTTTGATGAGGGATTTCTCTTTTTTTTTTTTTTCCCCCCCCCTGTTCTCATTTATCTTCATTTCAGCCTCGTATCATCAGCTGACAAAAAATCCTGCAGTCACACCGCTGCGAGCAGGGATATTGGTAGATCCCGTCTGATAAGCAGGGTTTGGCCAGCTTCTGCTTGCAACAGATCCCTCTGAGGCATTGGTAGCAGCACTGCTGAATTGGCAGGCAGCATCTTCCAGCCCGTGTCTACCCTGATGCCGAAATTGCTGCTGGGTGTTTATGGGCTCTCCTGGAATGGAGATGTTCACGTAGAAGCCGGGAAAATGTTTCATGGTGCAGCAGCTGCCAAAAGCCTTGAGGTTCTACCGGATGAGGGCTGACTGGGAAATATGTCTCTGGTGCGATGGATGAATGTTGTGGGCCAGCTGAGGATGGAACACGCCAAGGAGACAGGTCGTGGCGAGCCTGGGGGCATGAGGACCTGCACTGCAGGGCTCTGGGGACACAGGGCTGGGCTGGCAGATGCTCTGTCCTTGGCACCTGGGCTGAGGTGTTCTTCTTCCTCCTTTATGAGTGCTTTCATTCCAAAAACAGAGGGGTATTTTGTTGCTTCTCTGATCCATTTTTGTGGTTGGAAATGCCTGTGAGGATTGTGTTTCTGGTCCAAAAAGTATGTGCCGAAAACTGCTTAGGACCCACTGCGAAGCTTCCTAGTTGAGGCTCCGTTATGCTGCTGATAGACAAGGTTTATGTGACAGATCATCACTTCTTCTAGGTCATGAAACCTGCCATTGGTGGTCAAGGGGATTGATGATGGGGTTTGAGGTCTGGGGCTTTTGAGGAGATTCTTTAGGTCTTCAGACATCCTGTTCAGTCAATGCTGATGCTGACCTGCTGCCTTGACATTTGTCGACTGTTGCCCCTTGAAGCTTTGCAAATAGAGGTTAGAATACCTTCAGCATCCCTAAATCTGTTCTTGTTGTCTCATAGCAAATTTCTGGGGAGATCTGGGCAGGACCTGGGTGAAGAATATCTCTGCCCTCTGTGATCTGGATCCATCCCTGTGCCCTTTGAAGACAATGCTCTCCTGATAAATGGGAGAGCCAAGGTTGTGATCATTGAATCTGCCTCCTGCCTGGTAACACAGACTTGGCCCAACCTGCCCTCAGCTGACAATGGCTGCTATGGTGTTTTTTTCCAAGAAAACCCAGAAATGGCTTCTCCTCTCCAGCACAGGTTACCTGTTGGTGAGCTGCTCCTTCCAGCATCCCCATCATCTTCCAAGGCTCCAAATCTCTTCTGGGATGAGGTGGTGTTTCCAGCTCCAGGTAGGGTCTGCCCAGGGACCGTTGCAGAGGAAAAGGTGCAAGAGGGTCCCAGCTGATGGCTCGCATCTGCCCGTGGACGCGCGACATGCAGAATGGTGCCTGCTAGATGCAGTTTCAGCGGCACTCGCTTCACAATATTGCTTCCCAGACCTTCAGCGATGACCTTCCCTGTTCTGTACCTGTCGGTCCACCTGCCTGCCCATCACTCTTTTCCCTGTGGGCTCTACCCAGTGCACAGGTAATTAAGACTTGCAGTCAATTAGACGGCTCCCAGCCTCCAAGCTGGCTGCAGAGGCCTGATCCTACTGTCCTTCTCGGCGATGCAGGACATTGTGTCCCTCAGCGCAGCTCAGATGGAGCTGGCAGGGTAAGGGGACTGAGCAGCTGTGTTGGAGCTACCCCCAAGGGGATGCAGGGTGGGAGGAGAGGCTTCCCCTGGCCTCAGATCAATCCTGTCTCCCCGTTGAGCCCCATCAGTGGTCTCAGAGCAAGGGGCCTCCTCAAGGGAAAGAGAAACGAGACTCCCCGGGCTCCCTGCCTTGGCAGAGCTTTGGTGAAGGGAGGAGGAGGAGGGGGGTGAGGAGCAGCACTGTCTACTCTGCTCGCATTAGCAAGCTGCTCTGGCTTTCTCTGCTGCTCTTTAAGCCATTACGCCAGGCTCGCCGGGCTGCGGTTGGCAATGTGGGGCGCCGGAGCCCACTGGGACACCGGCACAGCAGCCAGCAACTCGCCCCTTCCTCCGCTCTTAAGTGGGCTTGTAAAAAAACCAAACCACAGGCCCATGTGGCTGGAAAACAGAGGCATAGTTAACTGTTGTGTTTAAGAGCACTGCCTGGCCTCCCGTGGGACAGCCTCCCCATGGTGGGGGGACAAAGGGCCTCACTCTTGGCTGTCCTTGCCATGCATGGATGGTAGGCGTGTGACGGGGCTATTGGTGGTGGGCAGATGCGACATGAGCCCCCAATACCAGTTCATGGCTGCCAGAAATGATCTAACGTACTGGCCTGAGGGGTTAGAAGATCCTGGAGGTGAAGTTTCTTTTAGGGTTTTGGTTAGAGTTCAGAGAGCCACAAAGCCTCCAGCTCCAGGGACACTGGGGCAGCTTATCCTGCAGCCAAAGCCTGA
>WEIS01071995.1:33604-47877 GCA_013389965.1 Todus mexicanus | reverse complement strand
TGTGATTCTGTGATTCTGTTATAGCCTGAGCTAGGCAGTGCGTGCATAGTCACGTGGCAACTGCAGCCCAGTGCTGAATACCCAGGAGGCAGATTTAACTCTCAAGTTTATAGTGCCTTCTCTACATTTTGTTTCGTCTTGAACATAGCATTTAGTTAGCAACAAGGTACTTGCTGCTCACTGGCAAGATACATGATTAATCAGCAACTTGGATCACTGCACGTTTTTACTTTTTATTTCCATTGTGCACATTATAAAAGCCTTCGCTTTTGGCAAGTCAATAAAAAAGCTCCCATCGTTCACAGGTTCAGCCCCTGTGTTTGTCAAATCTATTAGAAGATAGATCCTGTCATTTACAGCACTTTTCATCTTGTGTAGCCCTAAACACCAGCAGCTGGATTGAGATTGCCTTTTCAGAGTTCACAAGGGACTTTTACTGCTGTCAGATCTAAGCAAGACTTAAAAACTATTTCTCAAAGCAAGATTTATTGGAGGGCTAGCGTCTGGTGACAAATGTTGAAGGAATAACAAAATCCTTTGTATTGTGGGGTCTCTTGACCTGCCTGTTTATTAATGTTCGTCTTTCCTCATAACTCAAAAGCACAGCTTTGTGCTTCTGATGCACCCTTACGGAAACAAATAAAATGCTGCTGCTGCTTCTGCCTGTCCACATCAGAAAAATCTGCTCATTAAATGTTAGAGTGGAAGTTGCCAATAACTACATTTCATTCCTTTCCTTGCTTTCCCTGTTCAAACTTCACTATCAAATCTTTACCAGTAGCTCCACAAAAGAACCGATATGTCCTACAGGAGTTGAAAGATGACATATTTCTAATTTTTTCTTCATTTTCTATTAAAAAGCTCTGACTTCTGTCATGGACAAGGACACTATGCAAGAATTTGTAACTGCTGTCACTTCAGTGCAACTTCAAATGCGAACGAGGAACTCCGTTCCACCACTCATGTTGGAAGTTTGCTGTTGATAGCAATGCCAGCTTTTCCCTGAATGTTTTCCAGCCCCAGCATGCTGAAAGAAAAATTGGAAGAGACTCTTTCTGGCTGCCCTTACTCAGGCAAAATTCCCAGTGTGTTTAAGAAGAGTTTTCTGTAAGATCGCACAGTCAGTGTTTGGAAAGTGGTTAAAATTGGCTCCCTTATTTGCACTTACTAGTTTCTCCTACACACATTCAGACATTGTGCCTGGTTTCCAACGTGCAAGAACTTGGTCTAATGGGAGATCACCACTGAGGAACCAGAGGGCTGTATGTGAATAGTCCTTTGCGTAGCCTACCCTCTTCCTAACGGGCCTGCTTGCTACCTTGCCATCTGGGCTACATCCTGAACAGCCGTTTCTACCCTCCAAGACTCTGGTGACTGAGTTTAGAAGACAAAGCTAAATCAGATCTTCTCAAACCAGCTAATAGGATTGTTGTGCTTCACCAATCTTGAAGTCCCTCTTGTTCTTTGAATATCTTACTGGGAATAATTCATCAAAGTAATACCCTAGATCCAATCACAATTAATACCTTTGTATGACACAGGCACGTAGTGAAAGCTTCCATTATCTCTGTGTTCTTACATTAATATCAGCCAGAACTGTATCAGATGGCACTCCAATTCTGACTAGCACACTGCTAACTGTGACTCTTAATTGGCTGCAATGTTGTTGCTTTCCAGGTTTCCAATTTGCATGAGAATCAAATCTGTATCTGTAGTGGTGCGATAGGCATAATATTCATCTATCCATCTCTTCAGTGATACAGCCAGAGATTCCACTCTGTTATAGAGCTAAGTATCACAATATTGTAAAAAAAACAAACAACCAAACAAAAAATATTAATCAAAACTGGTCCGAATTCCAACTTGTTCTGTGTAGGTGGCTATCATCCATACTCATGTTTCTATGAGCATCTCCCAGAGCAATCTATAGGATGGAATCTTCCTAGAAGCAGCTAATTCTCAAGTAAGCCACATCTAATACTCAGGGAAATAAAACTTACATTGCAATCAGAACCTGATTCAAGAAAATAATATTATTCCCCATCAGAAACTAAAAAGAGCAGACGCATATCAGTGGAAGCCAACACAACCTGACTTTTAAAACCTTGTTACAAGTTATTTTCAGGCAGCCTGTTCTACAAAGACTCACAGATATATCTAATTTATGCTCCAAAATTAATCCTATTGTTTTCAAAAGATGATATTGTGGTACCAGAGCCCTCTCGTGGGCCAATATTCCACACACAGCTGGCAGGAGGACTCATTGTAAAGCTAAGCAAGCTTTACAGTATCAATTCCTCACACTGGGGAACAAGATGTGTGGTTTAGGGCAACAGAATTATACACTGGGGTCTCTACATGCAGTTACACAAAATACAGTGTAAGGAGTCCCTAGCCCTGATCTTTGTGAGAAAGAGGTAGATGTCAACTCAGAAATAAGTCTGAGATCTGACTGCTTAATTGTATAGTGGCATAAGCAAGTCTTCCTCATCACACTTATAAAACCCTAATAATAAAGGAGTTGAATTATTTGTAGTAATTACTGATCAATTCATTACGAGCTGGCAAATAAGAAGGGTTTTTTAAAAAACAACTCATTGGCCACTACCAGGGAATTTATCAACAGAAAGAAATAAATTCATCAAAAATTATCCCACATGAATTACCTGGGTAGCCTGGTAAATATATAACCTCTTCCCAATTTTATTAGCTGCTGCCCAGCTCTCATACACAAAATGCCAGTGATTGGATGTGCAATAAATATTAATGGTTCATAAATTAAATAGCATTATTCTTCTTGACATAACACCATTTTGCAAGGCCCCATGGAAAAGGTACAGGCGGTTTGTTGAGCAAACGCTGATAGAAGAAAAATATGCCTTTGTTTTCACTTTTAAAAGCATTTGTCAGGATTTATAGGGTATATCCAGAAGGCAATTAAGGCAACATTTTACAGAAACCTACCATATGCCCTCAAATAACAAAGAGCAATAAAAGGAAAGTGTGATCTGTGAAAACAATTTGATTTATGGAATTACATTTGCAAAATGTAGATACTTTCAGTCTAAACAATTTGTATAGGAGGAGCTTATGCATATAGATAACCCAGAGCCTTCACGAGGCATAAGCTGTATTGTTCATATTATAGCAGTACATTGCTAAGGAGGCTTCATTTTGGGGTGATAAAAGCTAGGTCAGCTCTGTCCCCTCAATCCCACTTGCTAGAAGACACCAGCACTGGGCCATAGAGACAAGCCAGAACAAGGCAGCGCACTGGGATGTCTGCTGTCACACAGGCACTATGGTTAGGGGGAATTTCAACACTAGGCTAGGAGGCACCCAACAGAGCTGCCCTACTGGGCTTACAAGAAACTTGTCCCACCCCCAGCTAGAAACATAAGAAATGGTGAAGGAGGAGGGTCAGAAAGACTGGCACCATCTTCAGGGCAGAAACAAGAGCTAACAGCCTCATGGGACAAGCCTGGAAGGGTCTTAAAAAGTGAAGAATGACAGTGTATAGAAGGGAGGAAAGCAAGCCAGTGCAGAGATGCAAGAAGAGTGAAGTGCTTAAATTAATAAGGCAAGAAATCTCTCTCAGTAACAGCATTTTAAACAAATATAAATGGAGTGTGAGTGTTCTCTTAGGTAAGTACAAACATGAGGTGATGAAACCTGAGTCAGAATTTTAGCAGTGCAGACAACAGCGGTGCTGCTACACAGAAGGGCAAAGTAAGATGCCAGGGAAGTAGGAGGTGAGCACAAGGAAAACACTGAAACAATGCTCACATTGCAGGCTGGGCCATGACAAAGACACTGGGTAGTGTTGTCTTTGGAGAAGTGCCTGGAGAAGAGAAAAAAAAAATGAGAGAGAAAGTGACCTTTAGCAAGGAAAGGGCAAAAGACTGAAATTTCTTCACTGAATTTCCACAAAGAATAATCCAAAATGCTACAACCTTAGCTTGCATTTGCTTCATGTGCCATGAATCACTGAATCTGAGTCTCCATATAGGAAATTTCCAGAGATAGCACATCACAGAAAAAGAAAAGGAAAATGTAGTTCGATCTCAATCTGCCATTGCTGAAGGTGTTACAGTTTGCAAAACAGGATAAACTGGGAAGTATGCACAATAAGATACCAGAACGCAGTTCATTAAGATTTAGGATGAAAGAAGATGGCATGAAGAGAGGGAAATGGACTGAAGGGTGGCTGGTTTATTTTAAGGTATAGGAGATTACAAGTGAGATCATATTTTCTGAGTAGGAGCATGCAAAACTATACTGGTTAAGAAAAAGGGTATGGAAGGAATTACTAAGAAGCCTGAAGGACTGGGGAGCATACAAAATGTGCTAAAGTGCGTTTTCCAGTCACTCAAAAAGTAAGCATAGAGTTGCTAAAGTAAAGATGATGGAAATTTCAGATGGTACAGGTAGAACTTGGCAAGTCAGCAAAGGGAAATTCTGAGCTTTCTGCAACGCTGCTTGTTGTCAGCAAGGGTCAAACTAGGTCCCTGTGGAAGGAACAAGTCATCAGCAAACATGTTTAATGCAGACAGTTTATATGCTGTCCGTTCTTCATTTGAGATGGGACCTGAACTGGACAAGAAGGCTGTGGTTTGAGTTGATACTGAGTAATATAAGTATGGAGATACTGCTTATTTCTCTCTCTCTCTTTAGCACCCATAAAATACAGGATGCCATTTGCTTTGTCTTTCTCAAACATTGATTCACTTACAGGCAAGCTGAGCTGGGGATAAGGACACTTGGAATGTGTAAGAAGAAAAAAAGATTTCTCACCTTGGGGAAACAGCGTGGGGTATTGGGTGCAGAAACATACAGTGCCAGAGAATCCACAGAGATACAGCACTAATATCCAAGCTCTTACCTGAGCTAAACTCACAAGTACATGCTCAACACTAGTAGATACTTATGGAGGACACGATGCATTTTGCTCATTATTTACAAGATTTCTGCTTGCTCTGGGTAGCAAAGCTTAAGGGCTCTCCCTTTACTAGGGCATCAATGAGAGGGCCCCAGCTGAGGAAGTATCTGTGGAGACACTAAGGAGCTGAAAGGTCTTATGCATATAGTAGTGCAAAACTGAAGCACGTTCGCACCTTCATTTTACAGAAAGTAAAGCTATTTCTTCTGCTCACTTAGTCTCTCTGTCAGATTTGATGAAGGGAATCAAGTGACCTTACATGCACTTTGTTGAGTTTCAGGTACTTGACAATAAGTGACAGAGCTCTCCTGGGGGCTCTGTTTCTGCAGTTTTGCCATGACCCCAAACTGGGCTCCATGCTGGTACTTTGACAGTGAATTCCTTTATAAATGGAATATTTCCATTTGAATTCACTACCTGGGTCAAAACAGTCACATATTCAGCATCCAAACAATCCCATGTGCCCCTGTCATATTTTTTACTATCAGCAGAAAATACAATCTCTACACTGAAAGAAAAGGATATAAAAGTGCAGAACATCTGCTTGCTACAACCACAACAACTGCCTGGCTCTGAACTGATGAAACGTGGCAACATTCAGTAATTTATAGAGCAGCAAAGACAAAACAGTAGGAGGTTGCACTTCCATGACCAACAAGCCAATAAAACAAAAGAGGGGGGAGTGTGATTTGAGGTAGTCAGACCAAAAGTGACACAGATATTTCTGCTTCCTGCAGTAAATAAAACATGCTGTGTCAGCTGGAAAAAATTAAAATAAAATAAAAAAATAAAAAGCACTCCAGCAACGCTGTCCATCTTAAGAGGAAGGTAGTGGTGAGGGAAGGTCATCTGCCACATAGGCAGCATGTTTAATGGGGAGCTTGTTCCTCAGAAGAAGCCAGTACCAAGACAGTCAAGGTCCAGCTAGCCACAGGAGCTGCTCCCCACAACAGCCTGGTGGGCAGCTCAAGGGCAGAATTTGCAGCTGGACAGTGAGAAAGAAACAAAATTCAAACCACTATTTCTGAAAACTACAAGAAGTTGCTTCCTCATCTTACAGTATCATAATTGTAGACTATGGACTGATGGAGGAAAGAATTACCTTTCTCTAATGTGTCCATGTTACACTGGTGATTTTTCTCTCTTTACCACTACACATGCCCTGCGAATGGAAGGATTTTTCTCCCACACACACTAAGCACTGTTGGTTTATGTCTAGAAATGCTTTCCATCCCACAGCGTGGAGAGAAGTCTATTGATTTCAGAGAGTTTCACCATTATACAAAAGCTGGACAACAAATTACTATCAGTTTTGTTTAAGGAAAGATTTCAACACCAGTGCACTCAACTTCAGCATAAAGAAAAAACTGATTAATACCAAACACTTTGTAGTTTCTTCCAGCCAACAGAAAAGAGCTTGAGCCACATGGGCTGTTCCACTACATCAGCCAAAAAAGTGCTCATTTCTCACAGCCAAAACATAACAAATTATCAGAGAGCAACAAGCTGGCATCTTGAACTGCCCAGCCTTTTCTGCAGCCAGGACCTCACCACTCTGCATAGGGACTGTGTTGTTCCAACAATCTAAGGGTTCACCAGGCTAACCTTCACTTTATCTAGCCAGTGATTTGCAGGCAGCAGAAAACAAGCAAACAAATAACGAGATCACAAATTTCCTGAAGCTATGAGAAAGTAGGTATTGTTTGCATAGTAATTACCCTGGTTCCATTACAGTAAGAATAGTCTTAAAAGGAAAGTTGGTCTCCTTTGTCTGGAGGCCAAAAATGAGTAAGAAACTATAATTATCTTCCCCACTTATTTCCATGAGAGTTGAAGTATTTCCAGTAGAGGATGAAAAAGACAGTACTTAGAATGAAAATAAGACATTTATTTTCAAGATATATGGGAAATTCTACACACTACACCTCTAAAACCTTCTGTTCACTGTCCCTAATGTTCAATAATTTTTATCCAAAAGTAGTACTTCTTCTTCAATAGACTATCAACTGCTCTCCAGTCACATTATTATACACCAGGGATGCTAACATAAACGTGCGTTCATTCTGCTGAGGTCCATGTTCTAAAAGTGGTCCTGATTATTTTTCCATACTATCTTAGTGTAGTTTTACAGATGACACTGATAGCCCCCATTTACACAGTGAGAATAAATCCCGAAGATCATAACACTACGCATTTTGAAACCTGCAGATGACTTTCCCCAAGAAATTGCACAAATAAATCACCTGAAAGCAATAACAGCGTAGGAAAATTCTACAGCTCCAGACAATGTGCAATCAGCCAACGCACAATATATATATTCCTTTGCCTTTATCACATCTGACAAGCGTAGGGTTTGAGACTGACAACAGAGACTGCCTGTTCATCAGGAACAGGGCAGAATTTATGGGACTACTTCTTGAAAGGAAGCACTCCAGTTGGAGTGCCAAATCTCCATGCCAGCTCCAGATTGGTAATAGTTTGGGCTCTACTTTCCTACAAAGCAACCTTTTCTTATAAGAATATTCCAAGAGCTTTTGGAGCTGAGTGGGAATGCTTCAGCTACAGTACTTCAACTAAAATGACATAGTGCAACTACAAGAAGAACCAGCACACATGATTCAAGATACAGTAAAGTACACAGAGGTGACTTTTGCCTCTAAATTACCGTGCTAAAAATGGTTTAAGTTGACTGGATGGTTACCTAGCAAAACTTGCTGCTGAAACAGTCCAGTTTCAAATTCAGAGGAGCCAGATTCTGGTCACATCCACATTGACATGCATTGAGAAAACATCAGCTACATCAGTGAAGGAAGTGTCAGGTTTTTATTGAATCCAAGGTATGAGAAATCACTGCCACTGTCAACGGCACAAATCCACCATTTTTACTGTTGCTGCCAGATGTGGAACTAAAAATTCAGCAGCTCATCTGAGAGGCGGACTGCTCATTGCAGTGATATCTCCCAGGCATTATCTATACACCATAGAAAAACTCACAGCCCTAACATGCACAAGTCTTTGCAAGTGACAGCTTTCCCAACAGGTGATGTAAAAGTGCAACTCGGCTGCTTGAGGTATTTTTGTTGTTGCATCTTTAGGAGGCTATAGGAGGGTCAGTCCTGCCTTTGTATGCCCCACGAGTAGGGTCCTCCTGAATCTGGGACTTCCAGGTGGACTCCACAACCACAAAATGGCAAAAGGGCTTCTAACTGGTGACAAATGTACTGCTCACAGCAGTGAGGCAAGAGGAATGCTGTGGAAACCCCTCTCAGGAGACGAGCCGCCTGTTGGGAAACATCTCAGCACCTAGGTTATTTCTTTGTGGTGTGTCTCGGTTTGCACCTCAAGGGCTTTTCTGCGGCAAGCCTTTCCATGTCCTGCCTGGACAATGAACAGTAAGCTCTGCTTCATCAAATTTGAACAGGAGATGCTGAGAGCAGAATAAATACTTATGCTTGAGGTCAAATCCTCAGAAGTCACCACAGTAGGAGTTGTAGAGAGGAAAGCAGTAGCCTGCCAGTAAAGGAAATGGCAGAGTCGGCAAACCAAAGGACCGTTTGCAAAGACTCAAACTCTAAATATTTGCAGACACCCCGCAGGCAAGGTCAGGTGGCATTTGCAGGCAGCAGGGAGGAACAGCCTCTGCAGCTCTAACCATTCAAGCCGAGGGAAGGAACCATCAGCGGCGTCCAGGAGCACAGCCCTCCACATCTGCTGCCATGGCTTCTGTGAATAGCTGCCCTGAAAACTGTATCTTTATGGCTACTGACACTGACAGATGGTAAAACATGAAATTATTGGCCTCAGGACCTGAGCTCAGCCTGATGCATGAAAAACACCCACAGAAAATCACCTTATACAGCTGGAATTGGAATCGATAACTTATCAACACTACAGAGAAGAAGGGGAAAAATCCCAGTTCTCTCTGGGCTGGTGGTTCTGCTTACTAACTAGGGCTATTCTGTAACAGTCAATATTTTTGCAAATTGAATGTAATTCATGCATGAGTACAATATGGATTGAGGGTGGCCAAGGAGAAAGGGAGATAAGAGAACAAAACCTGTGCCTGGACAGTATTTGGATTTGGAGAAGTTCTGAAACACCTCCATCAGATGACACAATTTCTTTCTCTTTGGCTGCACAGAGAAAAAAAATATGGTGTCACAAGGTCACCATGAATTGTACTCCCAAGGGGGAAAGGGATTGTTCTCTCTGGTAGGCGAGGTGAAACTAGAAAAACTTCAAGTTCTGCCTTTGTGTGTGTCGCAGTTGTTATTATAACTTCCTGATATAATATTTGATTTCTATAAGCAAGTATTACATGGTGTCTGTTTTCAAAAGAAATTTTCTGGCATGCTTCAAAAGCGCAAAATTCAGAGAGAATTGTTTTTTAAAGGAGTTAATAGCCTCTGAAAACTCTGTTTCATTTACACTCTAAAGGAAAAACATAAATATCTTATCAACCCTCAAATTGCATGCAATTTGATGCACCAGTATCAAGTTAAAAATGAATAATTCCATGCCTAAAGGAACCAACTCTCACTTTCACTTTATGTTGAGGGTCATTTACGCAAGTTGTGTGCATTTATCCAGATGAGATGAGTATAATACACACTTGCATGGAAAAAGAATAAATCTATTTTTATAATTCTATCAAATTTTCATATTGTCACGCAGACAAATTGGTTCTATATTCCTGAGCCATGCTGCATTATGCCAGGGGAGGAAGGTGCATCCTTGTTTCACTAAACTGTGGGAGACTAGGCTCAGTGGGATAATAAAAAAATAAAAAAATAAAAAAAAGAGAGAAAAAAAAAAAGGAAAGAAAAATTGATTAAAACAATCCATTCGTAGCTGAAGTTGTGGGTGGGCTCCAGGATATTTTGGTAATTTGCTTGCATAATATAATGCTGCAACGTGCAAAACAAAATGATGACAGAGTACTGTGCACACCATGGTTTTAACCTCATGTAAACTACATTACGCACAGTGGCCACGATGTTCGCCTGGCTGGAGGACACAGCAAGCGAGGCAAGGAGTCCCATCCTGCCACCAGCAGCAGGCTGACACCCCACAAGCCCCAGGTTCCTCCACATGCAACCCTGTGCCCTGGCACAGGGACCTGCTGCCCTTCCTCACCTGCATGAGACCAAGGGGGACACTGTTGAGGTTCTGCACACCCACAGCCTAGCTCAGGTGTCTGCTCCTCATCTCCCCAATGCCCAAGTCATGTCTGATATCAGTCCAGGGCTGGTCCTAGAAGAAGCCCAGCTTCCAGAACAGCCCTTTGTCTCCCTTGGCCTCTGCCCAGCACCAAAATGACACTCAGGGAACTTCCTCCCCACACAAACAGAAGCAATCAGTCAAAATATAAACCCACCTCCCTGCCTGCCCTGGATGCTCCAAGTTACTCCTAGAGACATTCAAAAGCCCACAAAAACCCATCTCCTGCCTAGATATCAATACAGTCTCTCTTGTATGTTCGTTTTATAATTTTCTGCAGTAAACAGTTGAACATACATTGTAAATCATGAAGTCAAAGAAAATAGCATTCCTCTAGTGGTGGAAAAAGTTGGCTGTTGTCCTCCTTCATTTAATACAGTCTGAAGGAAAGCAGCAGCACAGCATTAGGTTACATTTCAACAGTGAGATGCACGTGGCATCCCTGAAGTGTGCGTGACCAGCAGTTGCCTTCATTCTGTCTTAGTATAGCAGTGGTGCTTGGCTGTTTTACACCAGGTCACAGTAACTTTAACCATTGCTTAGTACTGGCTTCTCCAAAGAGCCCAAGAAGCAAGAGGCGTATGACAAGAAAAAATTCCTGCTAACAGCAACTATGGCCTTAGAAACGCATCAGTGGTATGTAGAGGAGCCACATTTTCTAGTATTCAAGTACTTCACAACCTCTTAAGTTTTTAACCTCCCTACACCCAGGAAGGGCGGTAATACAGGTAAAGAAGCACTGCTTCCCCTATTTTAGAGATAGAAAAGCAAAGCACAGGACTACTGTAGCCCCAGTGCACCTATTTCTGTCTAATCACCGTTTAAATTCTATGCATATTTGGCCTAAATTGCTTTACAAGGTCACATTGGGTATGATGGGTTGCTGCTGTCTCTTCTCAGACCTTAACTATTCTTCCTTCTGTGAGCTTATAGTCAATGAAACAGGTTTTAAGGCAAGTCAGAGACCTTCTGAAAGCCTCATTCATGCAAGGGGTCCCATCTTCCCTCAGCTAGACCAGGAAGGAATTTATCTGGCTACCAAACGCAGGATTAAGATCCCTTAAGATGTTATTTCTTCCCCTGTGATAGGCATTTGTCTCCACATCCAGAGTATTCAAAGATAGCTAAATGAATCTGACTTAAGATCAAAATTCACTTCTGAACTCAGAGCAGTGGGGATTCATTTTGAGGACCATTACACATACTGAGCAAAAAAAAAGGGGGAGGAGGCTGTACAAGAGGAGAGGGCTCTCAACAACTCAGTGAAATTGAAATATGAGAGAAAAGGGGCCCAACATTGACAGAGAGGAGGCAGGACGATGGAAAAGTGTCCAAATAAAACTCTATTTTGAAGCTTTCATGATATCTTATCTGGCCTTGTGGAAAACATGCATATATCTCATTTTGCTGAGCTTGTGGTATTTTCTTTGACATTTGAAGCTTATGACAACCAGACTCGATTTAATATCAGCTTTTCTAAACATGTACATGTGACATGTGACATTTCTTTCCAAGTCATGTTCTTCTATTATTATCAGAATAACTCATTATCTACGTGACAAAGTCTGTGTCAACACAGTCTAAACCTCACAAGAACAGGATCATACCAGCGTTAGGTTTTCCATATCAAATGCATCTTCCACAGACTCAAGCAAATGAGGAACAGAAGTTTAACACCTGAAACTACAAGTGCAGTTACCAAGCTGCTGTTTTTCAAACGAGCCACCTAGCACTTGTACCCTTGGAAAAGCAGAGCTCCAGAACCAGAGGAATTAACTGCATCCCAAGAGCTTGGGACTGAATACAGAAAAATATGTATATATATATATAAATAAATTTTAAAAACATAAAAATACTCTGGTTCTTCCTATATAAGGATTCAAGAAGGCAGCAGTGAAAACTACTAAAGGCTTGTTTGGGGAAATTTTTACAACCAGACAAGTGCATAGAAGACAGCTCAAACCAGTGAAAATTATTAACATAATAAAAATGAAAATGTGTATATGGTGCACTCAGCATTAAAATTTTGTAATTACACCACCACAGTTGCTCTTAGCAAATACCAGCTCTAGTCGAACGACAAGAGCTCTTCTTGCTCCCGCTGACTTGAACGTGACTACTCACATGAATTTATCTATTTCTCTATCCTAAGATCGCATCATTTGGAAAGAACAAAAAAAACCAACCAACCTCAAACCAAACATAGGAACCCACCCTCCACCTGCAGGATCATAGAGCCAGACCAGAGCCATAGGGTGTTCCACACAGCAGAACATCTCTGCACCCATGCTCCCTTGGTTGCCCCAGAACCATCTCCTCTTCCCAGCCTTGCTGTGCTCTGCAGCAGTGTGTCAGCCTCAAGCAAGTATCAAACACGACCCAACTACTCAGTATCTTCTGGTTTCTAGTGGTGTGCCCCAGGGATTGGTGTTGGGCCTAATCCTGTTCAATATCTTTATTGATGATATGGATGTGGGAATTGAGTCCACCATTAGCAAGTTTGCAGATGACACCAAACTGGGAGCAAGTGTTGATCGGTTAGAAGCTAGGAGGGCCCTTCAGACGGACCTTGACAGACTGGAGAGATGGGTTGATTCTAACAAGATGAAGTTTAACAAGTCCAAGTGCCGGGTTCTTCACTTTGGTCGTAATAACCCCATGCAGAGCTATAGGTTAGGAACTGAGTGGTTGGAAAGTGGTCAGGCAGAGAGGGACTTGGGAGTGCTGGTAGATAGGAAACTTAATATGAGCCAGCAGTGTGCCCAGGTGATCAAGAAGGCCAATGGCATCTTGGCCTGGATTAAGAATAGTGTTGCCAGTAGGACTAGGGAAGTTCTTCTTCCCTTGTACTCGGCATTGGTGAGGCCGCACCTTGAGTACTGTGTGCAGTTCTGGGCCCCTCAGTTTAGGAAAGACATTGAGTTGCTCGAATGCGTCCAGAGAAGGGCAATGAGGATGGTGAGGAGGCTGCGGCACAAGCCCTGTGAGGAGAGACTGAGGGAGCTGGGGTTGTTCAGCCTGGGGAAGAGGAGGCTCAGGGGAGACCTCATTGCCCTCTATAACTACCTTAAGGGATGTTGTAGCCAGGTGAGGGTTGGTCTCTTCTCTCAGGTTACCAGTGACACAACAAGAGGACACAGTCTTAAGCTGTGTCAGAGGAGGTTTAAGCTGGATGTTAGGAAGAACTTTTTTACAGAGAGAGTCATTTCCCATTGGAATGGGCTGCCCAGGGAGGTGGTGGAGTCACCGTCCTTGGATGCATTCAAGAAGAGGTTGGATGATGTACTCAGGGACAAGATTTAGATGATGAGATGATGAGATGATATTGGGTAACAGGTTGGTGATAGGCTAAGTAATAGGTTACAGGTTGGATTTGATGATCTCTATGGTCTTTTCCAACCTTGTTAATTCTGTGATTCTGTGGTTCTGTTTCAGCTCATCCTCTATAAAATGATTATAAAAGCAGGCTTTTTGTGGTGGGGAATTTTCTGCTGGATCAGACACAGAAAGCATTACTGCAATAAAGCCAAACAACCAAGAGGAGGGAAAAAACCAAACCCAAAGCCAACCCTGCTACACCAAGCAAGGCATTCTGTATTCAGGAAGGGTACTGCGTGTATAAACCATCGCTTCGAGAGGAGTGCCAGCAGGGGAGCACAGGAGAAGGTCATCTGTGTTTGGCTGCTGGTTTCTCTCTGTTCTGAGCATCTCACCTCATACAAGGTGTGCATAAAAATGCACGGTGTGAGAAGGAAAAGCCTGCCTAACAATAGAGCAGCTTAGTAGATACAGCTTAACAACTGGCCATCAAAACAAACAAACAAACAAACAAAGCAGCAGTGCTATACTTAAGAAATGTCTGTTTGTCAACTTAACTCTTACCATAGTTAGATCAGTCAACTGCAAACACAGTTACAGATCTCTGTAATAAAATATTAATAGCTCTTGTAAACTGCTTCCACAAGGTATCATAGCAAAAAATGAATGTTGCTCACACATTTTCACCATGCTCTTTTGTTACAGCTGAAAGCTTATGTCTGAGAAAGCCAGTTTACTGCAGTGTTATTCCTCTTCCCCCCCCCCCCCCCCCCGTATGTATTTTTATGTTATCACA
>WEIS01071995.1:0-33585 GCA_013389965.1 Todus mexicanus | reverse complement strand
GGTATTTTTCCTTTAAACCTTAGAGAATAATTAAAATTCCTTGCACAGGACAATGGTAAATAAGATTAGGGTATGCATTTCAAATGCAGCATACTAATGACATTTTTGGACTCCCTAATAAATCATCTCTATCCTTTGCAAGCAATAGAGTAAGTGAACAAAATCTCTGGAATATACATCCCCATATATGAGTTCCACACCTTCACTCTGAGTTGATCTTTCCACATGTCTGACTTACAATATTGTGGTACCACAGATACAATATTAGTTTTTCTTTTTCTTTTTTTTTTTTAACACATCACACATCAACCCAATAATCTCTTTAACTGCAAATACTGTAAGAATGCAGCTGCCTGCTGATACCCACAAAACCATTTTGGCCTTCACCAGGGCCAATTGTCAGCAATAAGCAGCCAAACATCCATTGCTCTGATTCATCTGGTTTTACGGTCTTGCTTTAGTACTGAATTCACAGAAAGGGGATGTTTGAACGTTCAGTATGAGGACTGCTTCTTTCAATACACTGAAGCTGCTTTGGTTTTGTACCTAACCTTTGGATGATCTCATTTCTCGCATAGGTTTCTGACATTTATGTTTGTTCTGAATAGCTGTGGTTTATCCTGCTGCAAACAGTAAGATCATGACTTGATATTTTCATTATCTGATAAGTTTTCTCTCAGCTTGCTGCTCTTCTTCTTTCCCATAACAGCTCAAACCATTGCTATGTTTTCCATCTCCTCTGTACTTTATCATGCTGCATCTATTGAGACAACTCCAGATTTTGTTTCCCAGTTCGGTGCAAATCCAGTTCTCCTGATTAAATTTTCAGTTCAGTTAAATCCCAGCCCTCTGCTAAACGTGCACAGTGAAATGGCCAGACCTATGCTATGGCTGTTCTAGTTTGCAAGAAATCCTGCTGGCTTGCCATATTAGACATTTCTTAACATTTCTTTACTCTTCAAAATTCTTTTTGCTAAACGAGGATGACAAATGAGGGGTTTTTTTCTCATTTTCACAACTAGTAGAAAGGAAAAAGGGTAAAAAAGATTAAAGAATATGGAGTGTGGGTGCATTTATTTCCAAAACATTGGTAAACTAAAATTTTTGTCATCCAACAGATGTTCTTCAAATCCCCTTTAAGTTCAATTTTCTGCTGTACTTCCCAGATAAGCATTCAGTACTTTTTGGTTTTAGCTCAGCCAATCAATACAAATCAGAAAATTGTTACCCTCTCAATGCTAACACATTTTCTCTCTTCAATAACTTCAGGCTAGAGCAAGTACTTCTCGCACGGGTGCCTATCTGGGGGCTTCACAAGGATGAGATCTTTACTATGGACTTCTGTTACTTTACAGTTTTTCCTATTGACTTTCATGTTCCCGTGGCAAAGGAGAAAGGCTGTCACTTTGGGGGAGAGCCTTCAGAAAACTTGAGCTTATTTACAGGCACATGAGCTGAGCATGCCAGCTGTCTCATGCCTTATTTTGCTGTCTGTGGTAAGGTGCTTTTTTTGTGCCAGAAGTGTCACCAGGATCCCAGCAGCCATCACAGCCCAAGGGCAGGTGCAGACTCTGATGGGGCTGTCATTAGTGCTGGCTTAGCTCCCTAAAGCTAGTGTCACGTAGATAGCTGGAAACAGTGAAGTTTAGTCTGAAATTCTGATGAAAATTGCCAAAAAGATAACTAAAAGTTGCCGAGGCTTTTCTTACATCACAGACTCAGAAGGTCCACTTACAGAAAGCTTAGAAGTCAGGTCAGCTACTCAGGGAGCTGGAGAATTTGACAATATGATAGCTGAGTTATGGTGACTGTAATGACAACTCCATCTGAGGCTACAACCACTTCCTGGGTCATCTCACTGTTCAGGATTTGTCTGGGCTGAAGAATCTTGTTTAGAACTAGCTGTTAACTCTTTTGGGGAAGATTTCTGTGGAAAGCCAGCAAAGTTTGTGATATCGTGATAGTAACAAATCTCACTCACAAAAAAACCTGATTCAACAGAGAAATAAATGCACACTCATTTCCCAAAGCACAGCATGCATCAAGTCTTTCACTAAAAGATGAGCACCACGGGAGGTGTCTGAATCATTCGACTTTCCAGCACTAAGTATTATTGTACACAGGACTTGGTCACAATTTTCGGTGACTTGCTTTGAAGGGGAATCAGGCCATTAATTAATAATGGGAGGCAAACTAAAAATATGGTAACATTAAAATGATAGGTGAATGAAGGTATGACTGAGGTCCTGTTCACCTAGACACAGGCAGCTCCCATACAAACATGGAATTACAAACATCAACAGGCAGAGGTGACAGCTTCACCTTACTGCCCAGAGCACTGCACCTCTGGAGGTGTCCCCACAACGCTGTGCCTCCAAGGGTGCTCACAAGCTATTTCAGACACAGCAAACCCACATACTTCTCCTGCAGCAATTCAGCATCTCTTCTTTGACCCCAGAACAACTTGTTACTCTCGAAGCTATCCAGCTCTCAAGAAGCTCTTAAAAAACAGACACTCCACAAACACAAAAGACCCTCTAGATTTCCTCAGTCACCCACAGCTTCTCCAGTTTGTGACCCATCCTTACTCATCATCTGTTTTTACAGCTATAATCCATTTAACTACAAAACATAGGTCCAAGCCACTACCATTTTTTCTCCCGGCAGAGGAAAATCTTCTCATTTAACTCACTTCTCAGCTTATCCTTCTGACAACACAGTCACGCTGCTTATCAGAAGAAGCAGAAAAGACACAAACGAAGCAAAACATAGGCAGAAATAACTCTTGAAAAACAAATGCCGACATTTCTTCCAGAAATTTCAAATGCTATCATTCTCTTATTGCTAGGCATCCAGCTCACCTCCTCCTCCATGCAAGTGTGAGCACCAGCAAGGGTACAGGTCTCAGAGGTATTGCACATAGAGCTGCTTTATAGCTGTCATTTCTGATTAAAAGCTGCATGTGTATCCCACTCGAGCGAGGCTGGATCTCTCTACAGGACTGCCGTCAGCCTGCATAAGGTCTCTACATAAAGTAAAAAGAAAAGAAAAAAAAAGAAAAGAAGAAGAAAGAGAAAAAAAAAAACGGAAAGAAAGAAATGCTGCAGCTCTTTGTGTTCATCTGGCTCAGTAATGAACATCTAATAGAAAATGTTTATTGTCACTTAAGGTGAGCTCTGTGGCCCAAGCCAATGTGTTGGCATCCTGCAAAGCCAGCATAGAATTGCAAGTGTTGCCATCCAAGACTTTGCATTGCTATGAATAGGCTTTAATAGTTACATTCTGTATCTGTTACCTATTCAAATTACTCTTCCAGCATGTGAATATTAAACCCTGGAAGAGACAGATGAATGCCTGCATAGAACTACAGCAAGAAAAGAAAGATTCAAATGAACATTGCCCTAGCAAGTTGCTTAATGGAAATAAGTAGCACCCTGACTCCAGTGATGTCGCACTCCTCTCCGCTGAGCCCCAAGCTGGGTGACATTGTTCCAGACTAACGTCAGTAAGTAAAACTTTTCCAACCTCAATGTTGTCCCATTTGAGTCTTGATTTACAAATATCTAAATTTTACACATGAAAGCATTTTTAAGCAAACCATATAATTAGGTTCCTCTGATGTAAACAACAAGAAAAAAACCAAAAATACCACCACAAAACAACGACAACAGCATCACCAAGCTGCTTTTGATAACTTTTTTCCCATAAAAAGTTGCCTTCAAACCAGGTGGTCTTCCATGTTTATTTTCACATCTTCTTTCTTAAGGGAAAGAGATTCAACATTTTTTAGCACTGTTCCAAGTGTCATGAAGAATTATTGCTCTGGGGAGGAAGGAGGACTTTCCCATAATTTTTATTATATTTTTTTGAGTTGGTGCCCAGGACATGGACGTCTTTCCACAGACTATTTCTAAAGCCGAGTCCTTGGAAACATCCTGCCACCAGGACACTGCAGCAGTGTTCAAATCATTCTGCACTGGAGACTCTAACATCGTCGAAAGCTTCCTGAGAAATTTTTGAGAAACAACTCTCTCTTTTGATTTTAAAAGACACCATTGTCAGGAGCAATTAACACAGTCTAATTACCCCTTTTATACCAGGCAATTTAAACTCCCTGTCATAACTGCAAACCAGTCTGCAATTATCCCTCATTTTTCTCCTTCTGTTCTTTTGCTGCAGCTTCTGGGAGGGAGACATCCAGCTGTAGCTCTGTCATTTCCCCTTTAGCATGACACTGCATTTCTTTGCTGCAGCCAGGAACTCATTTGGCAGCCCAGTTAATGTCCAGCCTACAGAGGACAAGTCCAAGTCCCCTTGCCAAGCAATACTGTAAGGACATCGTGCTGCCATGATCTGCCCCCATGCAAGAAAGAAAAAAAATCCCAAAACTGGTTTACTACTTAGGGTCCCCCTGAAGACAGGGAAGGGGGTCATGACTGTGGAGAGTTAATTGTGCAAGGGTGAGTGTTCAAGGGTTCCCCATACATGAGGAGAGGACAGTCCCTTGGTACAAACCCTGAGCACAAACACCATTCATAGCACTAGGGTGGAAGGCAACAGTCGTCAGTCAAGCACATCCCTCTATGCATCCTTTAGGCTGTACCCCTGAACCCTCCTATGTACCTGAATTGCTCATCTGGATTTCTACATCAGTTGTTTACACCCTTCCTTGGCCTCCTCCCAGCCAAGCTCCCTCAGCTCTTGCTGGGCTGGATGGCAGAAAGTACCACAGGACCTCCTGCCCTTTTCCAAAGCAATAATCCCCATAAAATGTAATGGATCCGAGAAGCGTGGAGAAGAGGAATGAGGAGGCAAGCAAAACCAAGCAAACAAAATGAAAAAAACCCAAAACAACAACACATACAAACCCCAAAACCAACAAACAAACAAAGAACTTTCCAGCATGATCAACTGAAAACAAGATCCTTTGAATCACCAGATCTTCTTCTCTGTCTCCACTAGTCAATTCTAAACTACCCTAGAAGAAACCAAACCAAACCAAAAGAGAAACAAACAAAAAACCAAAACCAAACAACCCCAACCCCCCAAATCCTCAGTGATAAAAACTCCTTTCTTTCAGCCTCCAGTGAATAAGGGCAAGGATTGAATTCTGGGATGGTAGATCTTTCACAGACGAAGGCTGCCCACTCCCAGCCCTCACTTTGTTGCGCAGCATCCACTTGCTGCTCCTGGTCCAGCTGTAGCTGCTGTTGCACCACTCTCTGCCATCAGAGAAGGGCAGCAGTCTCTCATAGAGCTTTGAGGGACTGTCTGACATGCAATGACAGTAATGCCCTTTCAGTTACTAATAGAAGTTGGCATTGCAATTTTCCTCTCTGACCTTTGGATTCCTACAGGACAAGCATTACTGTAAAAATTTCATAGCATTGTAGCTTGACTGTTACAGGCTCTTATTTTCCATAATCTGTTCCCAGTGAGTCCCACTGACAATTCTCCTGATGTGGCAAATATCAGAGTCATCTGTGGGAGCAAATCCACGCCCCCAGGTTAATGAAAAAGCCAGGGAGCATATCAAGCCAGTTTGGTGAGTGCCTCTGCTAAATATTGCTAAACGCTTCTCCTCCTTTCCCTCTGCTCCTGCCCTCGTGGGTAATGTGGCCCCAGGAAACCTTCAAGGCAAAAGGGCTCACAGGCCCTGGCCCTGGCTGCAGTCTTGTCCCAGGGAGCTGCAGGAATCCCCCAGATAAAGGTGTGTCTATGCCCACACGCTGTCCTCAGGTGCCAAGGCTATCAATGTCCCTAAACGCGGTGGTGCTCCCTCTCTGGTGCTGGGTGAAAGGGTGTTTTAAGGTAATTCCAGCCAGCCTTATGGGAACGAAACAACCTAGAAAATGGCCTGAACATTTATGTAAATACCACCAGCCATGGAGAAGGCATGCCTAGGTATAGAGAGAGAGATTTTAATCTTCAGCTTCTCCCAAAGAAATAAAACAAACACTGAAAACAAAGAAACCCCACCCCAATTAGCTGAGGAGTGAGCTTTCAGCTCCTCTGATTTGACAATACCACCTAAAAATAACCCTCAACCATCACACCCTAATGATCCTCACAAAGAAAAATTGTATTTATTTTAAGACCTCCCTAGTCCTAAGCTCCAATCACATAGTTCAAAAATTCAGGTTAAAAATAGCTACAACTCTGCTCTGTGTTCTGAAACAAGTACAATCATTTAAACTACTGTTATTAGTATGTTATTGCCAGGTAGTTGCCCTCACAAGATATCTGACACCTAATCTATTACCATCAGCTTACATTCAACAAAAAGGGAGATGTAACAGCATCTAAAGCTGTGTAGAGCTCTTTCAGCTGGATAAAAAAAGTGTGAAGGAAAAGCAAACACTCATTTTCTTAGCGTATCTCTCAATCTGGCTCATACTTCAAGGCCTGCATAGGTTGCAGGGAGCAATTTTTAAATTGCTGCAGTCTTGTCAGAGTTTAAACTTTAAGTTAACAAGAAAAGATACTTTTGAGCTACCAACACTGCAAGATACCACTGTAATATGGCATCAACAGTCGTGCCATTTTAATCATCGATGTTCCTATTCACTGAAGCACATTTTTGTTCTTCAGCCAAATCATGCAAGAGAAAACTGCATTCATACTCCCTGGTACTGCTTCTTCTCAGTAAGCCCTTACTGCACTGAAGCAGGTCAAAAACCCTTTCTCAAAGGCATTTCTTCTATCAGAAGTTCAGAAGAGAGGCAGAAAGCATCACATCTCCAGCCCACAGTCCCACCGAGGATCCTTTACTCACAACTAGGGATGCTCACTGACCTCAGGACATCAGCGAGACAGTACAGTAGTGTAACACCCTCCCAGCAGCAAAGTCTTCTTGCCTGCCCTGAAAAATTATGTCAGACCTGCCTAAATGTGACTCAGCACAGTGCCAAGATGAGGAAGAGTGAGGCAACGTCCAAGAGTCTGAATCATCTCCAATAATCAGAAGGTAGCTTTGGTTGCACCCTGTGCCCAGCAAGCAGTCATCTCCTTCAGCACCTCAGCATTTTGTTGGTGGTGAAAAGCTTCATAATCCTGAGCCTTCATTTACAAACAGCAAATACATTTAAGCGCTGTTAGGACTGGGTAGGTAAAACATCCAGTAAGTTTGGAACAGAGGCAATCCACACAGCATGGCTGCTTCTGATGTTTTATATATTCTGTACTGAATACATGATTATCATCCTACAATATGTGTACTATTTTGGTTCAGTAACTAGGTGGGATTAGGCTGCATCTGGGAAGACAATCTCTTCTGGAAGTTGTCCTTTCTGACAGTGAATAATTAAAGGGGTATTTTTGACAGGACAGTTTTCTCTCTTCCATTATCTCAGGTATTGTTTTGGGTTGTTTTTTATATATATATATATATAACCTCTTGTTTCCAGCTTCTGCACCTACCTGTATTTGCACTGTGCTTAGTCAACATCAAAGCCCAGACATCACATATTTGCAGTCCTAGCAAGTTTTATGGGTTCTGACAAATATGTAGCTGAATTTCTCATTAGTCTCAGCAGGACCATAGCCCTTAGCAACTCTAAAAGAACTTTTACCTCTAAATTCTTGTGCGCCATGTGCACGTTGACTGAACACACTTCACAAAGCACTGATAGATCTTTCCATTTCCAGGAGGTACATACAAAATTTATACTACACTTGAGAAAATTAACTCAGTAGGAGAGACAAAACAGAGAATACTTGGCCAGATAACAAGATTGGGTTACAGTTACAGCAGACCATTGACCACACCCAAGTCAAAATATCAACGAAAAAAGAAGACAAAACTCTCTTTGGACTTATTAGCACGTGTGTCATCAAAACAGAGGTCTCAAACCAAGGCCCTAAACCTCAAAAATATTTTGGGGAAATGCATTTCCCCCCACCATGCCACTTCTTGCATCTTATTTTCAGCTTTCCCCTTTTCCACAATCACAGGCCTAAGAGATAGCAATGCTCTGCCACACTCTGGTCTCCCCAGGAGTTTTGACATTAGTGCCAAATGCCACACCAGCAGTAAAGTCATGGGAGTTGGCAGAGCCAACAAGCAGAGGCAATCCCTTGAGTTACCTTTTCCAAGCACCCTGAACTCCCTTTCCACACAGAGAATGAACAGGGGTTACGGCAGAAGAGTTCACATTTCTCTCCTAATAACAGGAGCCGTGCTATCTAGGAGTTGTAGGAGAATGATGCTCCCTGGAGGTGTTTCCAGGTCTCGTGGATTTGCTGTGGTGCTGCAGTGCTGTACTTGCTTGAAATTCAGGTTTCTTAGGCTATGTGCATAGAAAGACAATCTCAGTCTCATTTAAAACTAGATATATCTTTGGAATCTCTGATCCATAAAGAGCTTGAAAAAACTGGGAAATACATGCTTGCCAGTTCTCAAACTACATTGGAAAAGATGATGTGTTTCTGTGTGGGTTTTTCTTGGGGTTTTTTTGTTGCTGTTCTTGCTGCTTGAATTTTTTAGTTTGGGTTTGTTGGTTTTTTTGAACCATTGCTGTGTGTTTGCAAAGGTTTAAGGCCAAAGTACTGTAGAAAGCACCTCAATTTCGTTCTCAAGCAGTAGACTGGTATAAAGAACAGGAGGGAAAGCCAAGACCTTATATTTTGCTGGGTGTGCTGGCAGAGAACTGTTTTCAACAGAAAATCAATCCCTACATCCCACCTTTAAAGCCACTTCCACTATGGTCAGTCCAGGGAATTAAAATCTCTGTTAAAGTCTCATCTTACACCATGCTTCTGTTTACAAGATGTCCTATCTAAGCTCATCTTAGGCACCACTCCATATTTATGTAAGCCATTGGCTCTTACCCCCCATGCCCAGTGGTCCCTGGCTTATAAAGGACTTGTGCACACACCTGCAGTAAGGAGACTGTCTCAGACCCAGCCACAGTCATTTAACTTGACAGCTACATCTTCAGCCCCAGGTAACACCTCCTCAGGGCTGGTATTTCAGGCAAGAGCTGATGTCTTTACTCCAGAGAAAAGCATTTTTGGTTGGGTTTCTGCTTCCTCATTTCCCAAGCAGTTACATCCTCTGCCGAAAGCTTTTTTTGTGATCGCATTATTCACTGTCCCAAACCCAATCCTGCACCTCAGGATTGCTGGGACAAGCCTAGCAGTTGGTGGATCGCCCTGGAGATGACAAACCCCACAGCTGCACAGCTGCTCATCCAGGACACAGCCCAGGTTCACATAGGCTCATACCACCCGTACAAGCAATTTGTTCCACTCTGTTGCATTCTTCTTAAACTGCTGTAAGTTTAAACAGCTGTAAGATGCTTTTAGCCATCAAATAACAGAGACCGTGTGCTCCTTGCTAGGAGCCGCAGCAAGAGCTGTGCCTGCTACTTGAAGTCAAATTTCTGTCTCCAGCAGGGGTTCCCCAACTTGCTCTGCTCTGCTGCATCCCTTCCAAATCACTATAAATCAGGTTATTGTAAGACACTTAAAGCTTTCAAGTAGCAACACTCAGCTCTGCTCCTCTCTGACATTTGCTCTAAGAGCCGCAGAGGAACAGGTAAGGTAACTTATTGCAGGTCTACCCAAACTGGCTTTACTCAGCTGCCGTAATAAAACCAGGAAACACTACAGCACCTTTTACTGTTAGCTTCTTCAGGATGCAAAAATGCACATGGTGTTTTTAAACATCAGAAGTTGCGAGGGCAACAGTTGCCTGACTTACTGCTCTTTGAAATGGAGACATGACTGGAAAGCAACCTGTGCTTTAAACAAAGTAGTTATGAGAGCAAACAAATACAGCAGTTGAGTTTGAGTGCTCTGTCTTATGGTGAAGAGATGGCACAAGGATCTGTTCTTCTGTAACTGATTCAATTCACTGATATTCCATCCAGGCCATGAAGTGACCGTAAAGTGGCCTAAAAACCACACACTTGAGTCTGGACAATCTGAATGGACAGACAAGTTTGTGGTCAGTGCGGATACCTCGTGTTACTCAAAAACCTCCTGAGCACTCACATGACACACAACATGGGAGAAAATAGCCACACACAGTGTGGGCTGCTGAGACCTAAGCACAGACACTAGACAACCACAGAAACGGAGGAAATGCAACAGCCACTTCACCACAAACCAGCACATAGACTCCAACATAGACACACATGTGAGAAGAGAAGAGCATAGCAAGTGATCCTTCCTCCACACTATCAAGCCAACACTGGCACACAATTTTAGCAAACCTGATACCGACTTGTTGACAAATTCAGAAGGCTAAGCAGGCACCTTGTTTTGCCTCTGAAGAGCCTGCAAAATCCGAAATGTTTCCCCAAACAGCTGCCTTTTAGCATTTCCTAGCTTTTTTTTAATCCTGAATTTTCAGCATCATAATGTGTTTAAATGTATTTGAATGCATCATATTAAAAGTGCAGCAATCAGATCAGTTTACTTTTATCCTCAGTGATTCACAGGAGGAGCAACAAGCATTGAGATGCTTTTGAAAAAAAATAAAAATAAATAAACACATTGACATTGTTCTATTTTGTTACCAGAAATAAAAAAATAAAAAATAAAAAACCAACACTTACTCCTAATCTTCCCTGCAAATCCTTGTCTGATTGCCTGCTGTCTGCATGATCCCAAAGGGAACATAAAAGCAGAGCAATAAACACAGAGAGAGGTCCTGGTGGGATAAGAGCGGGTTTGCTGGGTCATCCTTTATTTGTCACGGCATTTGCTGATTTTTCAATTAACAGTTCTTGTCATTGTTCTATTCAAGTTTTGTAGGTTTTCTTTCCTTCCGTTTTTTCAAGCAACCAAGGATGTTTCACTGTCTGGGCCCAATGTTGAGCCATGACCAATAGGGCTACGCTGCACCCAGTGGCAGGCTGGAAGGATTTAGGTTTGAATAACAAAACCCTGCAGGGGCCTTCCTTTAAGCATTTGTAGTTCTCAAAGTCTCTTTCTGCGTGCTACAGCCACCGGCCAGCTGGGAAGCAGTGCTTGATACTTCCCCTCTGCTTTCTCAGTTGCTTGAATTGAGTAGATTAGAAGAATGCAGTGGTAGTTCTTTCCTGGCCCCTATTAAAACCCTGACAGAGAAGCATCACCAAGTCCCTGCACCCACACAGCCCCTGATCTGCCCATCTGATCTGCTGTCTGGAAGCCCTTTTGCAGCAAGGAGCCAGCAGCACAGACAGACACAGACTGCAGACTGAGAAATGTGGCTGCTTTCTCGCCTTTGATTCATACTGGTCTTCTTTTTGCTGCCAGACACCTGGCAAACTCCATCTCCTGTGTTACAGCTGCCATCTGCAGGTACCTGAGCTCCTCACTGGGGAACAGCCTCTCCTGGGCATGGAAACAGGGATGCGTCTGGCAGAAAGGGTTTTCTTTCCCTTTCACCTTGCTTGCTGTTTTTCTGCCTCGCATCTGTTCATCTCTTTACCTTTCCTGGCCTCTTTATTTTCTCCATATGCTTGCAGCACTAACATCTATATTCTTCCTCACCTTCACATACATCCATCTGCTGGTGCAATGGAGTTGCAGCCTAGGCTTTCAGGTACCACCAAGCACCAGAAAGAAATTTAACCCCTCATCCTTCCTTTAACTCTCACTCACCCTTAATGGCATCAAGGAAACCAGCCACCAATGCTGGAGTCAGGAGCAGTGATTTCAAGGGGCAGATTTTCACTGGCAGCCTCAAAAGCCTCTGAGACTGTCCCACACTCGAGGCCGAACAGGACGGGATGCCCAGAAATGCAGCTCTCACATTCTGCCTACCTCCTTGAAGAAAGCTCAATCCCTCTCCCTGTATCATCATGTTAAAGTTGCATGACTTTGGCCTCTCATTGTCTTTCTCATTTAAAAAAATTATTCACCTACCTTTGGAAGCAAAGTGTCTATTTCCGAAGGCACACACACTACTCTACCTTTTATTATCTTCTTCTCAGCAAGCTGAGAGTGAAAATGACATGATTCTCTTAGAGGGAAGAGCTAATAGTCATGGCCCAAAATACCTCCAATCACCTTCTCTCCCTGCTGCAAAACCCTACTAATGAAATATGCAAACTTCAGATGGAAAAGCAGGGCCCTTAGCATGTCATGAAGACCAACAGGCAAATACTGGCCCTACTTCACTCACAACCAGGCACATTCTCTGTGTGCTCGTTACGCAACGAGCCTCCACCTCCCCTAGTAAGTGTTAACATATGAGACTGTTCTACAAACCTGCAGTGACAAATAATCTCATTCTCTGCCTCCCCACCATACCATGCACCTTGTGACAGGTCTTCTTGTAATAAATAGCTCAGAAACATGGTAGACAGCAATCAAACTCTGTTATCCCAGGTTGTGGATGGGAATGCCTTTGCTCATCTGCTGGCTTTGAACTGTAATAGAGCAAAGACTTTTGAACTAAAAATTGGCAAAGAATAAAAATTAACATTTCAAAGTGCTTGCTTTTGTCAGATATATCAAAAATATTGCCATCGCTCATGTTTTCAGTCCCTCTGTCCACTGCCTAAAAACACTGCTTTAGAGGAGGTAACAAAGCTATTCGATATTTGTATCAATACCTCTTGTGCAGGTTGAAATTTTTCAGGCTATCAAAAAATATTTTAACTCAAGAAAACAAAAGTTGTGTGATCTTTGATTACCATGAATATTCATCAGAGACAATGTAAAATCAGGCTCAGCAGTAGTTCTCCTGCTTATACCTCAGCCTTTGCATAATTCAAGACTTCCTTTTGATAGCGAATCAAGGCATTGTGTGGGCACTGGAACAAACCTGATACAGCTTATGAGAGCTAGAAAATCATTATCTAATCTAACACAACAGCAGGCAGCATTCCTGTTCCTCCTCCACTAGCTTAACTACACAAGGTAAGAGCCATCCTGAACACAACTACCAGGCAAGCAGGATATCAGAAGTGTGTCCTCTCTACCCAGAGGAGTGTGCCCTGCCCCAAGGATCTCAACTTCTGCTCATCCACATTAGGATCTAGCAAGGTGTAACGCTGAAAAGTTCCCCCAAATAGGCACAAATTATGTTTTGCAAATGGATGCAGTTTTCTTCCAACATCGTAATACTTGTGCACCCGTATCTGAATCCTCTAGAAGGCTTCATGGCTTCACAGACACTGCTCACAGACAGCAGGGAAGCCCTGCCAGGAAGGGAGCTCATTCCCACCCTCCTGGAGAAGCACTCACCAAGAGGAAATTTTGGACTTGGATTCCCACACAAGCTCATCAAGTTCAGTACAATTAAATGTCCTCTATCAAAGAGGCCAGTCAGAGTGCAGTAGCTCTCACTTCACAGTCCTCAGCACGCAAGTCATTGCAGTCACAGCTGGCAGGAGAGCACTAGAGACAAGTGTCTTCATGCAGCCACATCAGGTGAGCCAAGCTCATTACTGCTGAGAGAGTTTGAAACAACACCACTGTACAAAGCTGTATTGTAGCCAGACTCAGCTGTAGAAATATCACTTCTCTCTTTGTGAGCAGGAGCCAGGTTCAGCTCAGCCCTGGGTGCAGCTCTCCAGCGATGCCAGGAGCTGCGAGCAGACTCTGCCCTTCTGCACCCGCACCTACCACGTCCTCTCCGCTAATCCGGCACCAGGGCATGAAGCTCACTTACTGCCTGTCCCCAGCGTAGCTGTAATGACAGGTTTATTCCAGTTTAATATTAAAGCCTAGAAGACTATTTGCATAATTAAACATTGATCTACTGTCCCTCTCTGCATGTGCCTCTCATTCAAGCGAAATACATTAATTCAGCTCTGCCTCAGGACAGAGGTGCCTGTCCCCTATGGAATAGTCTGTCCATCTTTAGAAAAGCATGCAAAACTTTTCAAATGTAAAGCCAAGGTGACAGGCCAGGGACACTCTTTTCTTTCTACCAGGGAACGGAAGAAGAGAAACAAAGGGACACCGGGATTAGCTTCCAGGCTGGCGTAGAAGAGTGGATATAATTGCTAGGCTTTGCTACTGCAATGCTGGTAATTTTCAGCTATGTGGTTTCAGACAAACCAGCACACCCAGAATAAGCAACAAAATAAAAATACCAAGCAAGACGTATATTACAGAGTCGGTTTTCGAAATGTATTTTAAGCTCACAGTGGGCATCACTGAACCCACTTTTTTTGGTCAAATGGTTATTTCAATAAGTGTAACGCTCAAGAAATCCCAAGTAATTTTTTATAATTAAGCACTTTTGAGAAACTAGAGGAACCCGCTTGACAAAAAGGAAAAGAGACCCTAAGACGTGTAACACCGGCAGGCATTGCGCTGCTGCTGAGCAGTGTGCTGTCCCACAGCTCTGTCCTCCCTCCATCAAGCCTCCATAGGAAAATCAGTGGGTCAGTAGTTGTTTTGTTCCCTGAAAAAGCAAAACCAGCAGTGGTCTGGGGAGATAATGACAGCGCCATGAAAATGCAACTATTCACAGAGGAGAGTCTGCAAAATCCCCGAGTGAGCCTCTAGAGCTTTGCGTAGCCAGGGATACAACAGAAGTGGGTTCTTGTCTAAAGGAGAACCGGTCTTAGTTTTTCATTTGGGAGAGAAATTACACCAGTGAAATTAGTGACAGAGCTCCCAGTAAAATGGAAGAAGCAATTACAGCCCACCACATGTGGTATTGGGAAAATACGCTAAAAGCAATATTAAGGTTAAAATCTGTACGATAATTTTTGCTTCTGTCACTGTTATTATTAAAGTAATTCAAATGGGGACACACATGCACAGGAGCCGTGCTCAAAGGACTCTGAATTTGTTGGAGGAAAATTAATAAAACCTCTCTCATACATATGGATGCTCAGGGGAGACAAAACCAAGCAAATCTCCATAACCGAATCAGCTGACAAAGAAAAACTCAGGGGATCACTCAGTGCAACACTGGCATCTGGGAACATTTTTCCATTCTGCGAGTCATCCCAAAGCCAACAAATTTTGCAAATATCTATCCTCAGAGTGGCATTGACACCTCATTGAGGCGGCACCTGGCCTCACCCCTACCAAAAAGCAGCAACGGTTTCTTCAGCTGCCTGAATTGCTCAGGTTTCACCCTCACCCATGGGCAAAATATATCGCCTCTGGAGCACAAGCTGCCCCAAACTGATCGAAGGGACTCTCACATGCTTTCCCTATGTTTTGCAAAACCATACAATGGGAAGAGAATTTCTGCTCATGCCAGGAAGGGGCCAGTGCAGCCACCAGGCAGGAGGAGAACGCAGGTTCTCCATGGGCAACTTTAACAGGCAATGCCAGCAATGTCACCTTAGGGAAATGTCTTCAGTTGTATGAGTTATAATTTGGAAATAAGCAATTTCTCCATGTAAATTGCATAAAAGCATCCCACAGAATGCATGAAAATATCTGAGTGGACAAATTAATTCCTTGCACAGGGAGCAACCGGTAGATAAATAGCCAATATTAATATTTTGAGTTCCAATTTCTATCTTGTGCTACCATAAATTATTTTCACATTTAAATAACAAACTTGTATTTAAACTAATCAGGGTCTAACAGTTGAGACAATTGAAAAAATATCAGGAGAACTCTATTTTTGCAGCTAGCACTGATTATTCTGTATTTTCAGAAACTGTAATTGGAGAATGGCAACCTTTTCCCTTCTAACTACCACAGAAGAAAATCGCTTTTTAAAACATTTATTTTAAAGACACTTTATCTGATTTTTTTACTGGCACTTGTGAGAATATCTTTTGCTTGCATTAAGCCTTCTGTTTTCCTTCTACGAATATATACTTAGATCATGGCAAGGACTTGAGAGTTTTGTTTTGCCCATCATTTACAAAACTCATTTTGCCTTTTGTTTTGGTCCCTTCCTTAAAGGTCAGCAAACACCACACCTAATCTGAATTGTAATTACTCTAGTAAATATGGCTGAATAGATAAATGCCAACACATTTAAGTATGTAACATTAAATGCTCTGCTTTCTGTTCCTAATGCACCAGGCAACAGGAAAAGCAGAACTACGGCACTTTTCTAGGGCTGATTTATAAGTTGAGATGAAACGGAGTTTGTGTCTTCCAACTGGCTGCCAACGACCCTTTTTTTCCCTCCACAAAACACTCTGATTACTCCTGCAAAAGGACAGAATAAAATAGCCATTCTGCACGAGCAAGGAAATAACCTAAGGTGCAACAGGTCAGCTCATAATGTGATATAGCTCGTGTATCAGCTTCAAGGGCCCACCTGAATTTTGGCAGCCATCCGCTACATTGATCAGATTACCTGGTGACAGTAAAATCCATGGGATGCATATATAAGAAGCTTCCAGAGATGAAGAAAGCCAGGCATGCCGGTGAAACAACCAGCATCACATCCAGACAGCATCACGTGCTGCCAGAGCACAGCCCTGCTCAAGGACAGAGTCACCCCCTCCTAGGGTAGAAAGAGCAATAAATACACAAATTTACTGAAGTGAGGTTAAATAAACCAAGGATGAAGAGAAGAGCATGACTACAAGGAGCATGATGAGGCAGTGGGGAGTTTTCCCCAGCACAAGCGTGAGGTTGGGCAGGAAGTGAGAGACACAAAATGGAGAGCTTCAGGGAGTTCCAGCTTGGAGGCTGCTGGCACAAGAAGTTCCTGCTGGCTTTTCCTTCGGGCAAAGCAGCCCCTAGTAAGCCTCCTCATCTGGCTTAGACAAGGCCCTTCTGTTGAGCGAGCTGCCACAGCATCTCTTCTAGTCTAGGTTCAAATATCACCTCTTGGCTTCTCCACACTGAGCCCATTTGCAGTCTGGTTTTCCCACCTCACCCCTGAAACCCATCTCCTAAGGGCCTGCTGTCCCTGGGGTGCCTTCCCACATAACTTCGAGCAGTGCTGGACCCCTAAAACCTGGGCCAACGGCAGCTGCAACGTTGCGTTTCTCACCCAAGCTTGTGTGTGCTATTTTCTCAGCAGAAGGGCAGTAGAGTGTAATTTTCATACTTAAAAAAAAAAAATCAGGCAAAAGGCAGACAAACCTGACTTCTTCTGTATCTGTCGCTGCAATCAAAATATAATTTTTCAGTAACATTTGCATTTCTCCTGTGAGAATGGAGTATAAAGGCAATTCAAAGCCCTAACTAAAGGAACCACAGGTTTCTGTGTAAAAACAAACAGCTCTCATCCCACTAAATTCCACAGCTACCGAAAAATCACTTGATGCAATGTTTAATACAAATACCGGACTCCAATCCCTGACTGGGTCAGGGTAAGAAGCCTATTTAAAAAAACATAACCACCATATATATCGCCCCACACATCAATATTAAGAGAAATGAAATAACAAAAGAAAATAATAATTTCTCAACCACAACTCTTGTCAGAGGCCATGCTAAGAAAATTGTGAGCCAGTATTTGACTAATACACACATTAATTTTATCGAGCCTGCTGAAAACTGCTGCAAGACCGTTAATACACCGCACCACTGCTACACGCCAGGAGAGAAATAGCTAAATCAAATCAAGACTGGGACATTGTAAGGAATGAAAATCTCCCGTCAATCTAGGGAAGAACACAGTACTTTTCACCATTAATATATTACACACACAAAGCAGGCTCAGTAGGGCCAGAGGCACTTTAACCTCCACTTTAAATACCCACTTTCGGTGCTACTATCTGCACTGTCATGGTAGGGCCACTCTCCATATCGCAGCTGCCTCTTGCTCACTACAGATGCAGAAACAGCGAGAACCCTGAGGGGTTGTAAGGAGTGGCCAAAATGCAGCAAAGGATACCAGGAGTTTGCTGCCAGCCCTACTTATGCTGCGGAGCCACCCTAAGTTAGGTTTGTAACTTCCTAGATGACTTTCAAGAAGATGATTGCAGGTTTGCAGGGAGCCTCTGAAAAGCTCTGCTCCAGCCTGCTTGGGCTGCATGGAGGAGCAAACCATGAGCTGTTGTGTACCTCACCCACCTCTCATCACCTGTGGCGCCTCTCCCGTCTACTCTCTTTTTCCATCTGAGTTACACAGTTCGGAATGCTTCATAAATACAGACACGTTTTGCATTTCATTTGCAGCATGCAAGAAGTTTTGCCAAGAGGTTGTGCATTCCCAGCATGTCTCCTTGCGTGACATGGACTGGGATTCTCCACCAAGAGTCTGGTCACAAGTGAAATACGCATTAACCTGCACACCAAAACTGGAATTGTGTGATTTCCTATCCCACTTCCAAACTTGATGTATATCAGTCTCCCCACGAAGCATCATTAAAACACATTTATTCAACTATTTGTGCACTACATCTAACTCATACTTTGTGGCAAGTATGCACATGCCAAATGTGATATTTACACATTATTTAAGTTTTTACATATCCCTAAGAGCTTAACAAATTATTACTTTGACTTCGCCATTTGCTCATATGTGATTATTTTCTAAAATTAATGCATTATTTAAATGTATTCAATAAAATACCTTCTGGGGTGTTTCTCTTCTGGGTTGATTATAAGCTCTGAAGATCAAACATTCATAATTTGAGCTGTGTGGCTTTGATTACAATTGTTAAGGTAAATCACAGGGCACTCCAGCTCTCCTTGGATTGGACAAGTACAGGTGAGCTCCTGCACCAAACCAAATTTGGTACTCAGGGCAGGCAGCACAACCTTGACATTGGCTTTTATCAGACGTTCAGCTAAATACATTCAGACATGTTTGCGATAAGGGAATAGGAAGGGTCCATGAGTGCAGTTTGAGCTAATTCTCTTTACACTGTGATTGAATATGTGCCCAGAACACCTCTCTGCATCCTGAGCCCCTTCCCTCCCCAGGATCCTCCCCGACAGCAGCATACTGACAGTAAAACCCCGTATGCGCAGTCTGAGATTTTCCATTACTCGGGAACAGTTATTAAAACGCATCTTGTTCTTTGTTTAATTTATAACACACTCTCTTTTCTACATGCCCTAAATAATTGCTTTTTAATGGGTAATACAGTTCTACATCATACTGTATGTTAGTATTTCCCACCGGGAGGCTGAGACGTGCTCTCCAACAGTGCTGGCTCCTGTACAGAGATTCAGCAACACGCCGGCTCTGACCAGGAGTAAGTGCGCAGATATATGGCTTTGAATCAGCTCTCAGTGCCAAGGAGAAGCACAAGGGGGAAAACAGCAGAGCTCTTTGTGCCAGGGAGGGCTTTTAAAACATGGATGAGTCCTTCACAGCCCAAACTATCCATTGTCTTTCTAGTGTATGTCTGAAAAACTACCAACAAAAGCAATTAGCTCTAGAGAAGTATTTAATTCCCAGCAATACATTTAAGTACTTCACGATTGCTTTTTAATTGGAAAACATGCTACCAAGAACAGTTGCTGCAGATTTTGAACTGACCCTGCCAGTACCAGAAAGAGTCCCTCTGGGATTTTCACTCACTACGGCACAATTTTATCAGTAAACAACAATTAGTACTTATTAGAAACTGATTCTTCTGTACTCAGCCTCACCTCAGAGCTCAGAAATAGCAGCCTTAGGTATCTTGGAAAGTTTTACCAGGTTAATTATCTTCCAATGCTGCATGATTTAAACACAAACACACACACACACACACATTAGCTGATCTCCCATTCTTGTGGCATGAAATAAATATAAATGGATTCTTTATTTTGACTGAAGGAGACAAACACGTGCACCCTAAGCACTAGATGGCAGGTAACTCCTAAACCAAAAATACATAGAACATGAGGGACAACAGTCTGTTTGCTATTCCTTTGCTAACCCTTGAATTAAGGTCTTCCCAGTAACTAGAAACCAAATGGAGATGGATAAAATCTCCCGCATTTAAGTTCATTCAGCTCTCTTCAAGGTTTTTCTGTAACACGCAGGACATCAGAATCCTAGGGTTAACACACAGCAATTCACTTGCTGCTTAAATTCCAATGGGCCTGATTTTGATTGTGGTAAACATAAGTAATATTCCACTTCAGTTACATACCCACCTGGGACACAGTATATAAGCAGAATTCAAGGAGCATTTACAGAACAGTGCCGATGCTGCAAAACAACCACCAGAAACCCACTCTGGAAGAAAGCAGTGCAGGGCAACCTAAAGGGAGCAGGAAGTGTCATGACAGCTATTGAAAACATCACACCGAAAAGGAGCTGAAAAGCTTTAAAAAAATATGGAGTGTTGGTTTTAAGAGACGGCTTCTTACAGAGACTCAATTTTTTGCCATATGCCAACCTACTGTGGAGAAAAGAAATTTTGTTCTGTAAAACTTAGCCCCTACTGCCACCTGCAGTCCCCATAAAATGTACTCTCTGCTTCAGCGTTTCCATTTGCCAGCAGAAGCTGCTGCACATCCCTAGGTACAAAACTGGATTGCCATCTCAAACCAGGGAACAGTAAGGATTGTCCTTTCCACAATTAATGTTTAATTGCTTTGTGCTTGTTGCGGAAGAGCAGGCTGCACCCTGCTCACACACGCACAACCAAAACCTATGAAAATTCCACCAAACTAGAGACCTGTCAGGTTAAAGCTCTGGCCTTGCAGTGTTTGTTGTCCCTTGTGTAAGCGAATTGTGCATATTCAAATATGCAAGCCCTGAAGGTAAACTGCATCTGTGTGTTTCTCAAACTCTTTCTCTGGCCTTACCAGTGTGGGACAAATTTTAGTAAGGCCACTGTGCCTTTTACTGCACCCCAGGGAGCTGCACCATGTTCCTTGTGGCTCTCCCCTGTCAGAGCCAGTGTAATGCTGGCCCAAATCCATCTGTTGTAAGCAAATAAAAAAGAATCAAAAATATTTTGTAAAAATCACTAATACATATATACGTGATCCAGTCATTGCTTCAGTGGAGAAAATTCAATATCGAAGTGTGCATATAGGCTCCTGTATGGTACAATTTGCCTTCTGATTCCTGACACATCTCAAAAATGTGCCTCAGTGGGCAGCTCCCTGTAAGTACACACATGCTGGAGAGCACAAGAGGTGCCAGCAGTGGTCAGCACCAGAACTACTACTTCTAACCCCACTACTACTTCTAATCCCCACCACTATTATATTTTAGAGGTCAGTTAAGTATTTCTCTGTGGCAGGTTGATCATGGCTGGCTGCCAGATGCCCACCCAGTCACTCTCTCACTGCCCCTCCTCAGCACGGCAGGGCGGATAACATGGTGAAAATGCTCATAGATGAAGATAGAGACAGAGAGATCCCTTATCAATTACCATCACAGGTGAAACAGATTCAACTTGGGGAAAATTAATTCAGTTTCTTGCCAATTAAATTAGGTTTGGATGGTGAGAAACAAAGATAAATTACTCTCCCTTGTCCCATTTTCCCCATATCACTCTCTCTCCTTCACTCCCAACTTCTTGCCCCACTCCTGATGATATTTCCTTTCTCTCATATCTGTCCTGCTGAGGTGCCAACCACAGCGCTGAAAGGCTCAGCAGGGCCAAGAAATTCAGCTGTGCCCAGCCCTGGCCAGCCTGGCCTTCTGCTTACAGAGACCCTCAGCACTGCTGCCACCCCTCAGCGTGGGCACCCTACACATTCCCGAAGGCAAAAAAGGGGAGTAAAGCACACATGTACAGCCTTCAGATGCTCTCTTGGGTGTGTGATCACACATCTCGTTATTTTAGGAGTAATTATGAAGCAGTGTTGCTTGTGCGCATAGGCAGCATGATCCCCTTTGAGACATCAAGGGCAAAACCACGCTCTGAGCCGGGTGCAGAAGAGGACAAGGCCAAACTGCCTCACACCCACTCCTGCTCATCTTCACCGCCTGCTACTGTCATCTGCCTTTTTTTTTTAATCTCTCCTTTCTCTGCACAGACAATAAGCTGGCAATAATTACAACTGAACAAAAACAGTCTCAAGGTTCTGTTCATTAATCGTGAAACCTGCTCGTGCATAAACATCCATTTTATGGCAATTTACCTTGTGTTCTTGAGTCATTTTCTTTCAACTTTTACTTAGTCCTTTCCTCAGTCATTAAGTGTCTTGACTGCAGTTTCTCCAAACTTTTCATGCATTTTATTGTAATTTTTTTTCCTTCCCTCCCCTCCCATTTTAGCAGTTTTTGGGCAAGCATAACTGTGTGCTTGTTTCACCACTAAGCTCGCCAAAATGAGGAGGCAGTTTCCTTGGGAAGGGGGGAGAAAAGGGGATTGCACAGAGCAAATGAGCAAGATTAAAATCTAGCTGTCCCACACAAAGGCATGTACAAGTTACCATCACTGTACATCACTCATCTGGCAAAACCACAAGCTGGAAACAGGAGGGAAACCATAGTGAAGCAAGAGGAGGGAATTCATTTTGAAAGCAGTAAAATGAAGCCCAGAGATCAAGCCTGTGTCAACAGGAGTCTCTTCAAAAAACATGTTTTGAGACCTTTTTTTTTTTCCTCCCATCCCATCCTACAGTCATTTCCGTTTCATTGCATTAAATGCTATTACGGTATGGTGGAAAGCAGAGACTAAAAACCACCACGGAGATTTATTAATTATAATCCCAAATAAGTGCAGCCTGACTGCAGCTCATGAGGCCATACAGGAAGGCCCTCTCTACCCAGGACAAGCCATTTATTCCAGAATGGATAACCAGTCTCTCTAGATGGATTTTTAATATTCATGCAGAAAAAATGTGGCTGTCTGAGGGAGTATGTTTGTCGGGGGGGGGGGGGGGGGTGCACAAAAAAACNGGGGGGGGGGGGGGGGTAGCACAGAAGAACCCTCCAAATGAAAACCATCTATATGGGCTACCATACACAAACCAATATATACATATTAACATAAATAGAGAACCTTAAAATTGCTAACATCTACAGCTAATTAACTGCCTGAATGGTAACAACCATCCTTACACCTCAGTGCAGTAATATAAAAGGTCATGGCTCAGTGACAGTCTGAGAGCCCACTGGAGATGGAGCCCTGATCCACAGAACTGCCAGAGAAGCAGAAATCATAGCTTTTCTGTTTCTCAAAGCCAGTCAGGTTTTCCCCATGGCTGTCCCCAGGCCAGGGACCACCCTTCTTCTGTCTAGTCCTGCTTTGATGTGGTCAGTGATGGGCTATGGCACCAGGAGTGGTTCTGAAGGACTTCTACATCCCTTTTCACTTTGCAAGAACAGAGTTTCAGTGATAGACTACTTTAAGTCATCAGGATTCATTTTGTTCTCCCTTGCAGTTCCATTAAGGGTCTATGCATTTTAATGTTCTTCAACAGAGTCTCCAAACTATAGATCCAAATTAATAAGCACAAAGAGAAACCCCACCTTTCTGCCTTTTTGCTGCTCTTTCACCAAACTCATTCTAATTACCTTAAGTTTATATGCAACAGAGGCAAGATGAACGAGCTATCGCCACTCAGCGTTAGTCCCCCTGAAGTATAAATACATTAGCTAATATGCTGTTTGCAAGCTGCAATGGTCAATTAAATAAACAGAAAAGATCATCTGAGTGACAGTACAGCATCCCATCTTAATCCCACCAAGGCACAGGCAAGCAAGATCAGCATAGCTTGTTTCCAGCCCTGCCATCCTCTTATAGCCAGAAAAGCCAGGTGAATTTTTCCCCAGCCCCTCTGAACTGAAAAGCTAACATTGTTCAGGGCATAAGTGGATTGATTAACTTTCAAGAGCACTTAAGTAAAGACCAGACATTTAGTCAATATTATTTTGCTCCTTTAGCCTTCTTGTCAGAGAGAAGTATAAAACTGCCTAAAAGGCAAGGTATAAAATTTTACATTCAGCCTCTTTCATTTCATTGTAATGAAATAAAAAGACAGAGAGGAAAAAAAAAAAAAAAGATTAAAGTTTTTAATGCCGTTTTCAGACTAGCAAGGCAATGTGCATTGGGCTACCACAAGCTTTTTTGGCTAAGAATAATATTCAGGTGACAGGAAAGCAGTAACCATCCTCTTCCTACTTCCCCATTTCCTCACATAACAGCACTGATTCAGGGCTGGCATAGTACCCATCCTGACACTTTCATCTCCCAGCCATTGCCACAAGCATCATTAGTTTCCCTGAGCAACTAACAACCCCCTGGAATAAGTTATTTTAACAGAAATTCTTCCTCTTGAGCCCAGCGAGGCCACAGGGCAAAAGCAAAGGGCCACATCTGGATTATCCACATGTGAGGAAAGGTCTTTTCTCCCCAAGCAAGAGGCCTTCCCAGGTTAGACACTCACCCAGTACAGCCACACAACTCTTCCATGCTGTCTGTGACAGCCCAGGTGATTTTCTTAAGCAGGACAGGAAAATACAAGTAAAATTCAATTCCAATGCAGGACAGGAAAATTAAGGCAAGCTGACTTCACATAGTACTCTCCTGGCTTAGGAAAACTCAGGACAGTCATAAACCCATTACCAGTTTAGTATTTCCAGTATATCCTACTGGCACTAGAAGTCTGCACAACGATAAATTTCAATTAGAGGAAGAACCGTTCTCCCCTTCTGGTATGTACTTGTGCACACAAAAAGAGAGAACAAAAGAAAACACCAATGTCAGGATAAAATAGACCTGACATTTAAAAAATGCCATTTAAAGTTGTTTGTAAGTATTTACTGACGTTCATTTGATTTCATTACTAATGATTAGGCTAATGTTCACTGATGAATACGGAGGAAAGGGCATCATTTCTTACCTGAGCTGCCAGATATTACCGTGGATTTCTAGACATTGCCAGATTTCCAATTGCACAGCTGTGAAGTTATACACAAAGGAAAGAGGACTGAACGCATTCCAGGATGTTCATATGGGTACCAATGACAAAAGTAAAACATCCTTTGGTGAGCAAGCATTGCATTCCTCAGAACACTCAGACAAGCAAGGAAGAACTCAAAAAAGTTTACCAAAAAAAATCCGTGCTGTGCAAATCTCAGACGGTGATGCGCAAATTCCGGAGGGCAGAACTGATGATTGTGGTGTGTACATATTCACTCCAAATACAGATGTTTGAGCAGGAAAGATCTCCTTTCTCCAACACGCAAACCACTTGGTCACATCAAATTGGAAAGCAGCCTTGAGGTAGTTGTCTCTAATTTTCATCTACAGTCAGCATTTGCTTGAATATTTTCTATCCTTGAGTAGAGAAAGTAAGGCAATTTTATTTATTAAATAGGCTATGTTACAGGAAGTTCTGCAAAACTCAAGTCACCCATTGTTACACAAGGCCATAGGCAAAGGAGAGTTCTGGTGCTTGGGGATGAGGCATCTGTTTACATCTGCTTGTGCTTGCACTGGCCCCTGAGGATCCTTCCTGTGCGAAGGGCACAGTGGCCACCCTGCCAGGCCTACTGGATGCCCATGGCACCAGGAGAGGTGGCCGCTTCACAGCTCCCACATGAAGCCTTTGCAGCCCCTTCACACACGGATTCCCATTTTCCTTGGTGCTTCTTTCTTGATGGTTCACATTCAATTGAGTCTTGACACAAATCAGAGATGAAAATAGCCCTTGCAAGGTGCAAGGCTTTCCTAACAAATGCACCCTCCATAACAAAGTGGCGCATGTGTCCACCAGGACAGGAATTACACCTGAAGTACAGGACTGTTGTAGCAGTTAAACTGAATCCCAAGCACCACAGACTTTACCCACACAATACTTAAGCTGTGACGAAGGCACAAGCATTTATATCCCCATGGAAGAACCCACAACAGACCTTCTGGCCAGGAGACAGGCTGGAGGAGCCGCAGGGGTGCTCAAGGGCTCAGTTCCTCACACCCTTCCCCTCTGCAGGGCTCCTCCCAGCGCCATTTTGTGGGCCAGCAGCAATCCAGCAATATCAGTTTGCTCTGGAGTACGGCTCTGAAGTCTGGCTGGTGACCATCAACTAGTACTGCACACTTCACCCTCAGGAGACACAGCCACCATCTGTCTCCAGCAAAGCCACTGCAGGAGCCAGGACACTCAGAAACCCTTCTCAGAGGCTCTCAATCCATCAAGACACACCCTGTTATCCCCACACATCTCTGATGCAGGTGCTGAGGATGACCCAGCAACCTTGAGCACCTGAGGAGCACTTGATGCCTGCTACAATAATTAATAGTTACAATCTTGAAATGTAGCAGCTGTTTCAACCATGTAAAAAGGAAATGAAGCTAATTCCTGTAAGCTCATACCTGCGAGCCGTAGATGCTTGTAAACCAAGGCCTGCAATAATGAGTGATAAACAAGCCATTCCATTATGCCTTACCCGGTCATCCTAAGGAGCCAGGTTTCTACTCATTAAAACAATTTTGCAATTCCAAGGATGAACAAGAAGATGCTGTGGCCAGAAGTCAGAAAAGACCAGAAGGCCATCTTTGAAGCTAACCATTGTAAATGTAACACTTAATCAGCAGAACTGACATCTAGTATCTTTCAGCAGGAAGATTCCAGAGCAGCTAGGCCTTGAAAATAACTAATCAATTGTGCCTCGCCAACTTGACAGCAGAACTTAAGTCTGGTGTATCCTCAGCTGCACTGCCTTTATTAGAATACTAAAAATCACACCCATAGGTCAAAAAGACCCGAGCCCAGAGTGGATCGGGCCCCTAAAGCATGCACAGTACTGGAAGCATGGAGTCAGCAATATTATCATTGTATGTAAATTACTAACCAATCCCCATAAAGCAGGTGGATTCAATGAATTACCAATTCTGCTAATCTTGTATAAATATAGAACAGAGATTCCTTTATGGTCTGCATGTTAGGAGTAGCTATCCCATATGCATCCAGCATCGCAATAAATAATGCCTGCTTTCTAACTCCAAAACAAGTCCTAGAGAGTTTTCTTCTCCGTATTGGTATGGGAACACACTGATCTTACTGTATAAAACACCTCTGCTTCTGCTTTAATAGCAGAAGAATTTAAATAGCAAAGAACTAGCAGCTTTTACCAACTCACATAATACTTATACCGCTCAGGTGAAAATTCTGAGCAGGTTCTGCTATCACCCTGTTGCGTGAAGTGAGGGGGTAAATTTAGTAAGAGATAAATCCCCTTGCGTTCTAGCCAGTCCTCAGAGGTCAGAGGGGCTAGGGGGCAGCTGGACTTACCTCTTAATATGTATACCATTTAAGAAGTGTTGCTATAAGTCCAACACCAGATTTGCAAACAGCCTGTACATTGTAGGCCTGGTTGCATTCACAAGAAGCAGTCAGATACATGAATAGTACAATTTATTTACACTTGCAACATATACAGATTCTTTGAACTTGCCAGCGATAAATACATTAGCTGCAGAAAATCAAAATATAGCTAAAGAAAATACACACAAACATACACTTGGTGTAGCCAAGGTGCAAAATCTTACTCCGAGGCGTCCCTTCTGGGATGGGTGAGGAGGACAAACCTGTCAGTCTGTCCTTATGATTTCGTGCCGAATTCTCATCCAACAAATAGGTCTGAAATAGAACTTCTATAGTTCAGATGTCTATTAATGTGTAAAGTGTGAAGATGGGATTGTAGTCAAATTATTAAGTGGCTTAGCAGTTGCACAAATACATAGCCCTGATGTCTTCTGGCAGTAACAGGCCATTGTGTTCAGTCCTCTGCCAGGAACAGTTCACTGCTGTGATAATAGGAAGCCGGTATCGTACCTGGCCCATCACATCTGTGTCAATACAACACTGATCACCTGGCCTCGACCCAGTATCAGCATCTTCTCTGGACACTAGATGTTTATCAGCAGTGATGGGTTTCAATGGTTTGTGCTTTGCTGCTCCCAACACCCCCTCCAACCTTTTTTATCGTTCTTAACTGGTCTGCTAATTCAGTATCTCACTACAACTTTTCCACAGTAGATTCCTGGCTTAAAAACACAGCAAGCTGTCAATACTTAAATATTAACGTACAAGCATAAGGTAGTCTCTTATGATAAACAATTTTTAAAAATAAATCTTGCATGATGCATACCATGAACCCACTGCAAATATAATTATATATGATTAGTTGCATGTTTGTAAACTCAACAGTTCAATCATGTTTAATTAACCACATTGTAATTGGAACATTTGATAGTTAAATATTGTCTTGCTAAACTAATGAGCACCTGGAGCATGCAATTAGTTCCACCACCAATAAATTAACTTTAACTAAAATCTGTCATTATTAATTATTTTCCTTCCTTCCAGTTAGACCACTGAGGATTAAAAGATAATAAATAACCAAATCAGATCCATCGCAATTTGTTAAGGCTATGACTGCAGGAGCCCTTCTGCTGCCAATTTTACTTTTCTGTGATACGTTTTTCAACAGAGATGACTAAACTGCTGCAGAAGTCACTGTTTTTCCTTGCTTTTTCATTTAAAAACCTCATTTTTGCCTGTATTGAGGTGGTTTGGGGTTTTATTGCGGGGATCGGGTTGGGTTGTGTGGTGGTTTGACCTCGGTTGGCACCTGGTGCCGAAGTGAGGTCAAACCACAAGAGGTTGTAAGGAACAGGGAGAAATGGTCACCCCCTCAAGCAGCCAACTGTTCTGAGACAAAGAAGCTGCTGGTTACACGTAGGGTGTTTTGAGCTGGCCCTGTGCATACTTGCACCTCTAAGGCCTGTGAGGCAGCTCAGCACACACACGCATCGCTCCAGCAAGAGTATTTCCATTTCTACACTCAAAGGATGCTACAACAGCTGGGAAAAACTCTGCAAACCATAGCAGAAGTGACTTTCTCTGTAGTCAAGTATCAACAAATTGTTCAGTAAAAGTGCAGTCCCCTGGAAAGCTCGGGAATCTAACAGAGCAGAGCAAACCAGCAATTATAAAAGGTGGCTGGTCAGGCTGGCCTGGCAGGCAGCTGATCCCAGCCCACTGCAGCTCCCACACTGGGGAGTGAGACCATTGCAAGGGTAGCAAGATGTGGAGGTGGTTTCCAGCTCTCATCCCAACCATTTGGGTCACCATATCCACAGGAGAACGGGTCAGGAAAGTCTCAGCATCGTAAACGCCCATCAAATCCCATCAAAGAACCTTATGAATTCAACACTCAAGAGCCCCCCTCTAGTTGCAGGGAAGCGAAGCTTGAGCAACAATTTTCTCAGACATACGCAGGGACGTGCTCTTTCAAGTCAGAGTGGTCACTCTGGTCTCTCAGAGAGGCTGTGGTTGCTGGTCTACCAGCAATTCTTAACACAAGTAAAACTGGGCATATGCTGAGGGTGTCTACACCAGCACGTTGAGCCATTTGCTTACCCATTTCAAGTCACATAGACAGATTTTAAAATGAGAGGCCCTGGAATAGTGTCCATTCACAGAAGTAATTGTAACATTTTCAAAAGAGAGACCAAACAATACAAAACATACAGATGCACCCTGTGGTTTAATGCTGCAGGTCAAGCATTCCTGTTTGCTATTATTATTCCCCATCATCGGTATCTCCAGTGGAGCTCAGAGGCAGCAAATCTAAAACAATAAAACAAAACAAATATAACGCCATGACAGACTGCTGAGCTGTCACATCATTGCCTTCAAATCAAGAGATCAGGAGGCCTTAAAAAAGGACCGGACATTTGTATGAGTAATAGGATATACTATCATAAGGATTTAATAATGGTTTGAAACAGATGAACGGAGCTGCAGGAGAAACGTGGTGGAGAAGCTGGGTGTACCATCGCTGCTGCTGGGCTTCTTGCAGCCACGTTCAGAGCCAGCTGCCAACATTTATAAACCTGTCCAACCATGACATATGGGATGGTAAAAAGAAATAGCAATTTCTCTCAACCTGGACACACCTGGAGTAACTCCATTGCACAAACAGCTTCCAGTTTCCTCAGGCACGTCAGCAACATACTGCAGTCTCTTTCTTCTCCTTTGCACTGTGGTACAGAGAGATGAGAATTCAGCCATCACTATGGATGGGACAGCAGGGAAAAAAAGCCCAGAGGAAGGTAGAAACTGAGGTTAATGAGGCTGTGACAAACAAGAAATGAGGTGTTGTAGGTGTCAAATCCCTTTGAAAGAGTTAAAAAAAATCCCACATGTAATCACCAGCCTTTCCTCGACCCTTTCGTGACAAGGACACTTAAATATAGCCAAATGGATGTTGGCAGGACTGCTACCTGGTATAGAAATTTCAGCCTCAGTGACTGAAGTTGTTGAAGAAGTTGTCAGCCAGTCTATTTAGCCTTACCTGTCACTAGCACAACTAGGTTGCTATTACATGGGAAGATGTCACTTAAGCAATATTTCACACTCTCCATTCTCAGGTGAAAAGCCATCAGCCTGCACAGCTGTAAATCTCTTTGGACCACAGTAGGAACCCACAGCAAACTAGCCCAGGCAGTGCTGTACTGTGTTTTCATAAGCTATCTCCTCTGCTACTTTTCAGCCACACTCTTTCCCTCACAAACACCTCCAGCTCCTGTGCTCTGCTGCACTCCTCAGGTGGGCACACACAGCACTCCCGCTGCACGTTACAGCCCACAAGTCTTCAGACTCAGAAGTCTTGCTACAGAGGAAAAGATCATCCCAGATTTCCATGCAGTTTGCCTGAAGCTGGACATCTGTCCACTATTTTCTCAAGTTTAACTCCAATGGAAGGATTGCATCTATCAAAAAATCATCTCTAGAAAATTTTACATCTCTAGCAAGTGATATAACAAAAGACGACCTTTCCAATGAACTGCTAATAACTCACTGCATGGAAAAAATCAGATCTCTTCCATGCTGTAATACACAATACAGTTATTTGCCTCAAGCAAACTAAAAATTGAACGGCTGAACCAGCTGGCTACAGATGGTAGTGTGAAAAGTTCACCTCCTCCTTTCTCTGCTGCTTAGCTGCAAGAGCATTAGTCAACAAAGCAAAGGATTACTTGTACTTCACTCTGCTCAGATTAAAAAGGATAAATTGTAAAAATGAATCCATAGCCTTCACTTCAAGCAATAACACGCAGTGCTCCAACAAAGGAAGAAACAGCTTTGATGAAACATCAAATGGGATAATGAAAAAGATCACCAAGACGAGCCTGACATGAATATCGGTCAAAGTTTACTTGCCCAAAACCAGAATTCGAGCCCTACATTTATACCTGACCTGATTTTTAACATGGTGTGTGGGTGTAGGGTGTCTACCACTGGCTGATCACAAAATAAAGCAGAGGATGTTTCCCAGGTAGGAAAACGTAGATTCAGCCAAACCCCTGTTGCTTCTCCATGTCAAGTCGCTCACCAGGAGAGCCATGGAACGCGAGATGGGAAACAAAATACAAAAGATGGCATGAAGTGGAGAAGCAACAGAGAAACAATTCTGAAAATTTAAAAATTTTATTTTTCCTCTGACAAGTGGAAACTGGGGCTTAAGCAAAGCTAACCAAGAATTAAAGGATAAATGTTGCCTAATGACAGAGAAATGGCATTAAAATATAGGCGGCATAAGTAAATGTCGAAGCTCTGTCTCTGCTCTGCATTCTTAGAACCTAAGAAAGAAAAAAAAAACAAACCCTTTTCTTTTGTGAAATATATTGTAAGATTAACAGTGAAACACAGAAAGGAGAGCAAAAAACTCAAATCAGTTCAGACTTCCTTTCTGGACAATCTCTGAGCATCATGGATGTATTTCAGGACAGTGCAAAGCAGACAGCTCTATTTTTCTAGGTTTTTTTTTAACCTTGAGATTTGCAGCAGAAACATGATAAAATCCAGAAAGCAGCAGAATTTTCTCAAATGTTGAAATAACACAACTTCCAATCAGTTTAAAAACAGATAAAGAAGTAAAGGCAATTTCACAACTAAGTGCTAAAGCACCGAAGACATTGTTCTAACACAGAAACAGATGAACAGTGCAGATGCAACACTATAATCAAATTTCTACACACAAATAAAGCACAGGGGAAGAGTTAGAAGTGACAATTAAGGATGGCGATTGTGACCTAATGTGTGTAATTAAGCCACATAAATTAACTCAGCTCCCTTTGTTCTTGCTACGAAGGAATGGAAAGCAATAGATAATAGTCCCACACTGAGTAAAGAATTTATTAGGGCATTCCTCCCCAAAACTGCTTTGCCTTCATTAAAACTAATGGAAAAAAGAGTTGCTCCAAGTCAAGAACTTTTAGTTCTACAGAGTAAAAAGCTTTAAGGGAAGGTATCTACTCAAAAAAAGCAACTATTTGACAAAAAATGCTGCCATTTCTGATTTGCCATGACATATACAGTAATGAGTGGCACAGTTGGTTTCTTAACTTCAGGACCATCTAACATGCCGTGGACTGATGAACCTGCCTGGAGGTGCTCCTGTGTGACCTCATCTAGGTGATCCTGCTCTGGCAGCGGGGCTGGACTCAATGATCTCTAGAGGTCCCTTCCAACTCCTAACATTCTGTAATTCTGTGAACAATCCAACTGAAAATACTTCTAATAAAGCTGTAAATAATTTCCTTAAACACTTCTTTTTTTAGAAATAGCTTCTTTTTATCCCCAAAATGCAGCAAGGATATCTAAAGTAAAAAGCTAAACAAAGTGTTAAAATTAATTTAAAGGAGAAGAAACAAAAATGGAAGTCAAGGTTTTAATCCATATTTTCTTTTAGATATTGGAAACAAAATACTAAACCAGCTTCCACATGGCTCTATACTCCTAAAAAGAACTGCAGGTATCATAAGTCATACCAGGGCTGCTGAAAAAAATCATTAACCTCTTTTTAAGGACACACAGCTTCCTAGTCAGTCAACCAAATTCACAGAAGTCACCCCAGGCCAAGAATTCCTTAATTTCCGACCAAGTAAAGCAGAGATAAGCATGTTCAAAATGTAAATGGATCTTTGTCTCCTGCTTTTCACTCAATGTGGAATAAAGACAGAGAAAAAAAATGCACTGATACAGCCTGATACATGACTTAGGAGGGAGAAATAGACTCCCACCACATCACGGTACCTTTACGATCCTCCTGTTCCAGAGTCTTGTCTCTGCTTTGGGAACACAACTTTATATCATTCTATTTCTTATTAAATTTTATTTCATGTAATAAAAAAATTGAAGCCAACAGTAACAAAACCTAGTCTTTACCACATCCCTGCTGATCCAATTATCCTTTGAAGAAGTATAATCTGCCACCATGGTTGTAAGCGTTAATGCAATGGAAAGCATTCCTATTTTTCAGAAAAAAAGTGATCATGAACAATTCTCATCCTTATAAAAGTGAAACATTACAAAAATGACGAGTAAATAAATGATCAGGAGATACAAGTTTGCAGCATATTCTACAGCCTGTCTGTCATCAAGCTTCAGTCCCAAAGGTTAAGTAAACACACGTGCAATCCACCCGTATGTCACCATTATCTAAACGTTCTGATTGCCAGTTGATTGCCAGTTGATTTTCATCTCCTGGGGATCTGATAGGGCTACTTGATGAAGCACACATGGACACAGCACAGATTTCAATGAGCGTGTGCTTACATGTGCACTTACGTATGTCCAAGTGCACATACACTTTCATAGTTCATTTGCTGAACTATTATTTAATTACAGAACTTGCTCAAAGGTGAGGCCTTTCAGTAACCTTTTCCTATCAGACACATCAGATAAAGGGTCAAAATCAAAACATACAAGTAAGTATTCTTCAAAAAGCCTGGGTAAACATTCTGGAATAAAAAGCAGTACTTAGATGCTTACATACAGATGTTAAATAATTTTCTTTTTAATAATAGAATTGTGTTGGCCATCAAAAAAAAA
>WEIS01071990.1:38255-48879 GCA_013389965.1 Todus mexicanus | reverse complement strand
GATGGAGAGCGGGGGGAGCGGGGCCTGAGCCCCGCGGTGGGGAGGGGGCGGGGCTGGGACCCTCTTGTGGGGGGCAGGACCCGGCTAATTACGGGCGGCAGGAGCTAATTATGGGGCGAAGGACTCGGTTATGGGGGGCAGGACCCGGCTATGGGGCTGAGGATCAGGATATGGGGTGTAGGACTCGGTTATGGGGCTGAGGATCTGGCTGTGGGGAGAAGGACCCAGCTCTAGGGTGCGGGGTCCAGCTGTGGGGTGGAGGAAGGACCCGATTATGGGGTGTAGGACCCAATTATGGGGGGCAGTACCCGGATACGGGGCGGAGAACCCGCCTATGGGGTGAAGGACCCAGCTATGGGGTGCAGGACCCAGCTATGGGGTGCAAGGATCCGAGCATGGGATGCAGGACCCAGCTCTACGGTTGAGGGTCCAGCTGTGGGATGGAGGAAGGACCTGATTATGGGGTGCAGGACCTGGCTATGGGGTGCAGGACCCAGCTATGGGGTGCAGGACCCGGCTGTGGGGTGTAGGACCGACCTGTGGGGTGCAGCAGAGCTTTGGGGGGCAGTTGAGGGAGCAGAAGGCGCCTGGAGGCAGCTCCTCCCTTCGGTGGGGGGCTCAGGGGCCGGATTCTGCCCCCGCGGGGCGCGGGGGACCCCTCGGGTGGTGCCCGCCGCAGCTCTGCCCTCGCCGCCCGACACGTGGAGCCGCTTCTGCTCCGGAAGGACGTGGGATCCGCCGCCTGCCACCCCAACCCGGGCAGCTGGAGCGGGGTTGGGGCTCCCCACAACCCCCCAGCCCGGCCTCGCCGCTCCCCTGTGCTGGGTCTGTGACACCCGCCTGCCCCTGGCCGAGATTCCGGGGCTGGCGTGGCCGGGGCATCGCTCCCGGCGTCACCTTCCTGCGGGGTTCGTAACGGGGATGGGTGAGCCGCGGGGAAGCGAATCCCGAGGGATGCTGCGGGAAGGAGCGAGGGGCTTGGCGTGCAGGACCCGGCTATGGGGTATAGGACCCAATTATGGGGTGCAGGACCTGGCTATAGGGCTGAGGATCTGGCAATAGGGAGAAGGACCCAGCTCTAGGGTGCAGGGTCCAACTGTGGGATGGAGGAAGGACCCGGCTGTGGGGCGCAGGACCCAGCTATGGGGTGCAAGGATCCGAGCATGGGATGCAGGACCCAGCTCTACGGTTGAGGGTCCAGCTGTGGGATGGAGGAAGGACCTGATTATGGGGTGCAGGACCTGACTGTGGGGTGCAGGACCCAGTTATGGGGTGCAGGACCCAGCTATGGGGTGCAGGACCCGGCTATGGGGTGCAGGACCCAATTATAGGGTGCAGGACCCGGCTGTGGGGTGTAGGACCGACCTGTGGGGTGCAGCAGAGCTTTGGGGGGCAGTTGAGGGAGCAGAAGGCGCCTGGAGGCAGCTCCTCCCTTCGGTGGGGGGCTCAGGGGCCGGATTCTGCCCCCGCGGGGCGCGGGGGACCCCTCGGGTGGTGCCCGCCGCAGCTCTGCCCTCGCCGCCCGACACGTGGAGCCGCTTCTGCTCCGGAAGGACGTGGGATCCGCCGCCTGCCACCCCAACCCGGGCAGCTGGAGCGGGGTTGGGGCTCCCCACAACCCCCCAGCCCGGCCTCGCCGCTCCCCTGTGCTGGGTCCGTGACACCCGCCTGCCCCTGGGCGAGATTCTGGGGCTGGCGTGGCCGGGGCATCGCTCCCGGCGTCACCTTCCTGCGGGGTTCGTAACGGGGATGGATGAGCCGCGGGGAAGCGAATCCCGAGGGATGCTGCGGGAAGGAGCGAGGGGCTTGGCGTGCAGGACCCGGCTATGGGGTATAGGACCCAATTATGGGGTGCAGGACCTGGCTATAGGGCTGAGGATCTGGCAATAGGGAGAAGGACCCAGCTCTAGGGTGCAGGGTCCAACTGTGGGATGGAGGAAGGACCCGGCTGTGGGGTGCAGGACCCAGCTATGGGGTGCAGGACCCAGCTATGGGGTGCAGGACCCGGCTATAGGGCTGAGGATCTGGCTGTAGGGAGAAGCACCCAGGTCTAGGGTGCAGGGTCCAGCTGTGGGATGGAGGAAGGACCCGGCTGTGGGGTGCAGGACCCGGCTGTGGGGCTGAGGATCTGGCTGTAGGGAGAAGGACCGAGCTGAGGCTTCGTTCCCTGAGCATCCCTCCATCCCTCCATCCCCTCTCCGCCACGGCTCGGCTCGATTCCCTCGGCCTCGTCCCGGCGCGGCGGCGGCAGCAGCGGCGATAAAGTAGGTCATGCGCAGGGCCCTGGTCGGGCCGTGGCCGGGCAGAGGACGTCCTTGACGGGCTCCAAGCCGGGGCCTGGGGGGCTCTGGGCGGGGGGGGGGGTCCGCGCTCGGCCGGCGGCGCCGATGGAGAGGCCGATTGTGTCCCTGGCGTGTTCCCTGCGGCTCCTCTTTGCCCGCAGGGTGGGGGATCGGATCCGTTCGGATGCATTTGGCTGCGTTTGACACTCCTCCTTCCTCCCCCTGAGCTCCCCGCGGTGTTCGGGGGTGCCCGAGCCCCCCAGGCTGCTCCTTCTCGCACCCCGAGTGGGGCAGCTCCTCTGATTCCTACCCTTAAAAACCCTCTCGGGATCCCATCTGACTTCAACCCCTGCCCGGCTCTGCCTCCGAAACTCGGCTGGGCTCGGGGGGGGGGCAAAGTTGAGGTTCCTCTTTTCCCCCACCTGGGGATTCGGGGAGCGGTGCCGGCGCGGCCGTTTCGGGAGGGTCGCGTCTTCCCCCGGTCATCGAGGGATGCGGGGAGCGCTCGGGCGGCTCGGACGAGGAGGGGAACGTCCCCGTTTCCTTTGGCACCGTCCCGGTTCCTTTGGCACCCTGGGCTGGGTGCCAGCGCCCGCCGGAGTCACCGACCGCCCCGCGCTGCCACGCGGCCGCTTGAGCCGGCGGCCGTCGCTCGCTGGGGCCGGGATCATCGCCCGCCTGGCTTTGGAGGCGGAGGAAAGCGTCCGGCGCTCGCCGGGTGATGCCGGAGAGGCAGAGGGGTCCCCCCGGGTACCCCCGCGGAGCAGGGCGTTCCCGGCACCTCGCCAGGTTTGGGTGGAGAAGGGGTTAAAGCAAAGCAAAGCATCTCGGCTAAGCCTTGGCAGGAGGGAGGCTAAAACCTCCCAACGACGCTCGCCAAGCCAAGCGGGGGTAAGCTCCTAAACCCGGTGGGAATGTGGGGTCCTGGACTGGGGGGGACGGGGTCGCGGAGCAGGGGAGGGGGTCCCGCGGGGCTCAGCCTCCTCGTAACCTGCCTGGAGGACCCGGCGCCGGGTTATTTTCGGAACAATTGCTTGGCCGGCCTTCAAAAATGTCTTGTTTTTGGAGGAGCCTGGAGGCCGTCAGCGCGGGACGGGGCTTGGAGCAGGTCCTGCGGAACCATCGCGGGATGGGGAGCCCATCGGCTGGGCCGTGCCCGAGCTCCCAAGTTGGGAACGGGGCCGTTTGCTGGGCGGACAGAGCCGGGGGGGGGGTTTATTTAATGCCTTATTTTCAGCTTTTCCACGCAAATCCCAAATTTACCGCCCGTTTTTTCCAGGAAGGCGGCCGGGGCCCCGCGCCAGGCTCTCGGCTGCTGCCCGAGGTGGACGTGCAGGTCGTGCCTGGTCTCCCACCCTCTCTCCCAACCCCTTCCTTTGCACCCAGCGAGCGAACCCCGGCTCCTCCGGCCTCTGCCACCCCGGGTTTATCGATCCCCGGCGGAGAATCAAAAGAGCCGAGAGGGCAAGGATTGGGTCCGGGCAAATACTATAAAGGCATCGGCAGTTGGGGCCGGGGAAGGAGCCGCTTCGGGGCGATTATCCCTGGTTAAAATATAACCCGGTTGGAAACGCCACCTCTGGCCCCGGGGCTGCTGCGTCCCTCCGAGCGCCGGCGCGCGCGGGCGGAGGTCGCCGAGGGCAACGAGGGGGACCCGACATCGCCTTGGCGCGGCCGGGGGACGGTGCGTGACTCCTCGGCCCCGCCGAGAGCCGGGTTGGGTTGGGCGGCCGGCGCTGGGTTTCGCCGGGCTGAGCCGCTGGCGCGGGCACGCGTGCGGGATCCGTGCCCGCTCCCTGACCTCTGGCTGCTCTTCCGCAGGGATCTCGAGGCGCTGCGGAGCTGGAGAGCCCCCGGGAGCCGCGTCCCGGCAGCCCCCCACCCCTCGGCGCGCGGCTGCGGTGAGCGGGGGGCTCGGGGAGGCTTCTGGGGGGTTGGAGGAGAAGCGGCCGGTCTTGTATTGTGAGATCGGAGAATGGGTTGGGTTGGCAGAGACCTTCCAGATCGTGGAGTGCAACCGTTCCCCCGGCGCTGCCAGGGCACCACTGCCCCGTGTCCCTCAGCACCACATCTCCACGCCTTGGAAACCCCTCCAGGGATCAGGGGGCCTCCACCCCTGCCCTGGGTGGGGAAATCTGCCTCCTCCCGACGGAGCTGGTGGGGTGGGAGCCGCTGGGGATGGCGAAGCTGACGGCAGCTTCTCTTGCAGCACCCTCAGGACACCATGATCCCCAGCACGGGGCCCCGGGGCCTCCGCCAGCTCCTCCTGCTCTGCCTCCTCCTCCCTCGCCCCTGGGTCCGGGCGAGCAGAGACGCCGCCGCCGCCGGACCGGAGCTCTCGGCGGCCTCCTTCCTTCAGGATCTCTTCCGGCGCTACAGCGAGAACGAAACCTTGAGCCTGAAGCAGCTCAAGGCGCTGCTGAACCGCCTGGACGTGGGGGTCGGGCACGCCAACGTCTCCTCCCAGCAGCGCCTGAACCTCTCGCGGGTAAGGCCGGGGCTCTGCGGATCCTCCTCGCGGAGCTGCGGGGGTCTCCCGGCACGCGGGGTTTGTTTCTTATTTTGTTTCTGGCCCTCCCTCTCCCCAGTGCTTCAGCTCCGCCGAGCTTTTCGCCATCCACAACCTGAGCGAGGGCTCGGCCGTGGGGCGGCGGCAGTTCCAGGAGTTCTGCCCCACCGTCCTGCAGCAGCTGGAGTCGGGGGCCTGCGCCTCCGAGAACCTGGAGAACGAGGAGAACGAGCAGACGGACGAGAGCAGGCCCAGCGCGGCCGAAGGTAAGCGGGGAGCCGGCGGAGGTGGGGACGAGCGCTGCCCGGCCCCGGGCGTGGAGATCAGGGGACGTGAGACACCCCAGGAGCTGCGGGAAAGCCGGGTCCCAGTCCCCGGGTCCCTTTCCCGGTGCCCTTCTCAGCTCCAGGGCGCTGGCAGAGGCCGGAGGAGGCAACGGGGACTCGCGACGGCTTCTCCTCGAGGGGTTTGCCCCTGACGGCGTCCGCCGCGGGTTGGAGCTGGATGATAGAATCATAGAATCACAGAATAATTCAGGCTGGAAAAGCCCTCTGAGCTCATCGAGTCCAGCCTGTGACCTACCAGCACCACTCAGCTAAACCCTGCCACTAAGTGTGGCATCCAGTCTGGCCTTAAACCCCTCCAGGGACGGTGACTCCACCACCTCCCTGGGCAGCCCAGCCCAGGGTTTTATCCCCCTTGCTGTGAGGAAGAGCTTCTCAACATCCAACCTAAACCTCCCCTGGTGCAGCTTCAGGCTGTGCCCTCTTGTCCTGGCACAAATTGCCTGAGAGAAGAGCCCATCCCCCTCCTGTCTACACCTTCCCTTCAGGGAGTTGTAGAGAGTGAGAAGGTCCCCCCTGAGCCTCCTCTTCTCCAGGCTGAACAGCCCCAGCTCCCTCAGCCTCTCCTCATCAGATTTCCCCTCCAGTCCCTTCCCCAGTCTGGTCTCTCGATGGGGATGGACACCTCGATGCCAGCCCCGCGGGTGGGCAGGGGCTGGCTGGGCACAGTCAGGGACCTGCTGACCACCAGCCCCCAGCTTCCAGGTGTTCAGATCCAGACGCTGCCCGAGGTCTGGGCTCAGCCGTCCCGAGCGCGGCGCTGGCTCGGGATTGAGCCGCTCCCAAGTCACTCCCCGCCGCCCCGGTGGGTTCGTTTCCACTTGTCACGCAACCACAAAAAAAAAAAGAAGCAACGCCGATGGTTTGTGTTGCTTTGTCCGGAGCACAGGGAGAGCCTCTCCGGTGCCGCGAGGCGCTGGGGCGTAGAGCCGGAGCCGGCCTTTTCCACCCTCGGGGGATCCTCCCCGCCTGCCGAGAGCCTCGGTAATGTCTGGCCCTCGTTTCTTCTCGTTCCGCAGTGTGGGGCTTTGGTTTTCTCAGTGTGTCGATGATTAACGTGGCCTCCCTGCTCGGAGTCTTCATCGTACCGTGTACCGAGAAGGCCTTTTTCAGCCGGGTCCTCACGTTTTTCATCGCGCTCTCCATCGGCACGCTGCTCTCTAACGCGCTCTTCCAGCTCATCCCAGAGGTGCGGTAGAAAGTCCCTGGCCTCTCATTCCCGTGTCTCCGAAAAGGGGCAGCTCTCCGGGAACCCTCTTCTGCCTCCACCCCGACGAATCGAACCGATCCCTCCACCGCCCGAGGCTGAGGGCTTGGCTCAGGGGCTCCGCAGGGCTTTTCCTCATCCCCCTCCGAGCACCAGGAAACGCGCCGGAGAGCGCGGGGGAGGTCGCCTCCTCCGGCCCCGCTGGCTCCTCGCCACGCCGAGGTCCAGGGAAGTGCTGGGAGAAGCTGTTTGCTCCTGCTGCGTGGGCTGCGCCGGCTTCTCAAGGGACCCCATCCCTTGGAGGGATGTTCCCAGCCTTGCTTGGAGGCCCCTGAGATGCTGAGCTGGGCAGAAATCCCTGCGAGGCGGAGGAAACGCCGGTGTAAAACCCGCACCGGCTTCTCCTCGGTGAAAAACAAACGTTTTAATCAGCCCTTGGGGTTGGTTTTTTTTTTTCTACTCCCTTCCTTCCCCCACCCCGATTTACAAGCCCGATGTTCCCCACAAGGTTCGAGGCTTACGTGAGGTTTCCTGGTGCTCCGATGGGACCGGCGAGATATATCGCAGATTAATTGCGTGGTAATTGCCCGGTTCTGGAGGTGAATAAACAGCCGCCCGTCGGCCACCTTTGAGCCACGAGAGCTTCCACCGACCTCCCCGCCCTTGCCTGGGTGGCTTCGCGGAGCCCTCGCGGCTCCTGAGGAGGCGACGAGCTGGATCCGAGCTCCTGTGTGTCCGTGAAATCCTGGAATCCAGCCTTAAAATGCTGCAGAGCATCCTTCGCCCCCTCGGCGTTGCTCTGGGCCAGCGAACGCCTCGTCCGTGTTGATGAGGGGGACGTTGCTGGGTTGTTGTTTTATTTTTTCCTTTCCGCGGCTCCTTTTCAACTCCAGAACCGCGACTGTTTTATTTGCCGGGCGTACAAACCGAGCGCCTGTATCTCCTGGGACGGAATCGCCTCCGCGTACGCTCCCCCCTCGCCGGGGCTCCCCTGTGGTTCGCGTCTCTGGGGGCCGCGGGACGAGGCTGGAGCGTACGAGGTGCTCGGGGGGGGACCTGGGTGCTCCGCGGCGCTGGAACAGCCGCCCCACGTCCTGCTGCGAGGGGCTGGGTGCCAAAACTCGGCTCGGATCTGGTGCTAAAAGAGCTGCGTGCTCCAAAGGAGGGCCCCGCAGCGAGGGGGTTCCCCTCCGCCCCTCCCCAAATCGCTGTTTCCAGAGCCGCTCCGCGCCAGGTTCACCCTCTTGAAGCGCTGCCAGATGAACGAGCAATCACTAATCAATGTCCTCTTCTCTCCCCTCCCTTCTCTCTTTCCTGTCGGCGTGGATTCCTTTCCCTCCTTCCCTCCCCATCCCCACGTTGATCTCCTTTCCCTCCCCTCCTCCCATTGCCCGTCCCCGGGGTGGGTTCGGCACCTCCGGCCGCAGTCTGGGGTTACGGTTTCCTCTGCGTCACCGTCATCTCCCTCTGCTCGCTGGTGGGAGCCAGCGTGGTGCCCTTCATGAAGACGACCTTTTACAACCGGCTGCTCCTCTACTTCATAGCTCTGGCGATTGGAACTCTCTACTCCAACGCCCTCTTCCAGCTCATTCCCGAGGTAGGGTGAGGAGCGGCGGGTCCGTCCGTCCGTCCGTCTGTCCTTTTCTCTCTCTCGGGGGCTGTTTTCTCTCTCTCTGGGCACTCGCTGGCTGGAGAAAGGGGCAGGCGGCGTCGGAGGGGAGCCCGGAGCGAGGTACGGAGGCTGGGAGCCGCTCGGGAGCACAGGCGGAGCCGCTGTTCCTCCCCTCTTTGCGAGGGAATCGCTCCGGGGAGATCTCCGGGCTGCTTCAAGCAGAAAGCCGCTGGTTGATCGCCCCGTTTCTGGTGGAGTAGCCGTTGTGCCGAGATCCTCCGAGCCTGGTTTTTAGCATCCCCGCCCCCGTGGGAGGTGGTGGATCCCGGGGGCTTTGGGGCGCAGCCGGCTCGGCCGGGGGAGCCAGGGAGATGAAAAGGTGCACGAAGGCGTCTTCTGAGCTCAGGAGAGAGGTCAGAAAGCGGCAGAGTTGCCCCAGAGGTGGCAGGGCTGAAGGGCGCTGCCGGAGACCGTTCCTCAGTCCTGTCGCTCGTCCCTTTCTACCCCGCCAGGCGTTTGGATTCAACCCTCAGGAAGATTATTACGTTTCCAAATCCGCCGTGGTGTTCGGGGGCTTCTACCTCTTCTTCTTCACCGAGAAGATCCTGAAGATGCTGCTGAAGCAGAAGGACCAGGTGAGGCCGAGCCGGGGCTGCGTGGATGGGGCACAGCAGATCTCATCGGGGTGCCTGACCTCCCCCCCCACCCCAAATCCTCCCTGTCCTGCAGCATCACCACGGGCACAGCCACTACGGCCCCGAGGCTCTGCCATCCAAGAAGGACCAAGATGAGGGGGTGACCGAGAAGCTGCAGAACGGGGACCTGGACCACATGATCCCGCACATAACCAGCGAGCTGGAGTGCAAGAGCCCCCCCGGCGGTGAGAAGGTTGTGGTGGGCTCCCTCTCCATCCAGGTTAGTGGGGCTGCGGGTGGAAAGAAACCTTCGTGGCAATGAGAAAGAGCAGGTTTGAGCCGTACCGCACCTCCCGGGCAAAATGCACCGTGGGTGGTGGAAAACACATGGCTCAGGTCAAGCCTTAGACTCAGAGAATCAGAATGGTTTTGGTTGGAGGAGACCTTTAAGCCCATCGNGACCAACACCTCCAGGTCCTTTTCCACCAGGCAGCCTGGAGCGCTACAGGGGGTTGGGGTGACCCGAGGGCAGGAGCCAGCCTGGCCAGACCCCTCTGTAGATCCTCCAGCCCCTCCAGCAGCTCAACACTCCCACCTCGTGTGGATTCAAGGAGTGGGTGGAAGGAGCAGGACCCCCCGCTCCCCCAGCCCGGCTGGGTGCTGATCTCCTGCCGTCCGTGTGCCGTGGCAGGACCTCCAAGCGTCGCAGAGCGCGTGCTACTGGCTGAAGGAGGTGCGGTACTCGGACATCGGCACGCTGGCGTGGATGATCACCCTCAGCGACGGCCTCCACAACTTCATCGACGGCTTGGCCATCGGCGCTTCCTTCACCGTCTCCGTCTTCCAAGGGATCAGCACCTCGGTGGCCATCCTGTGCGAGGAGTTCCCGCACGAGCTGGGTACGTCAGCGAGGCCTCGGGGCTCTGGGACCTGCCCCTCGAACGCCGCCGGTTTCCCTGCTCCCACCCCGATGGTTCTGGAGAGAAAGTCAAAACGTGGGGTGGCATAAACAGAGTAATGACGTGTGTGTGTAGGGGCGGGGGGGGGGAAGGCAAGGCAAGGCTGTAAACTACACTGAGTAATCGCGGCTCTAAAAATAACGAGGTAATATGATGTGTGAGCTTTAAATTTAGATGGAGACATCTGAAGGAAAAATAAAACCAAGCCCAACACCTCGTTGGTTTGGGAGGTGTGGGGGGAGGCGGGCAGCGGTTTGGGTTGGAATGTCCCGGTTCCTGCGTGGTCAGCGAGGAGCTGAGCTGGAGCACCTCAGTGGTGTCTCTGTGCTGCTTCCCGCTTCCTCCTCATCCTCCCCGTCCTCTTCTCCCGCAGGGGACTTTGTCATCCTGCTGAACGCCGGCATGACCATCCGCCAGGCGCTCTTCTTCAACTTCATCTCCGCCTGCTGCTGCTACGTGGGCTTGGCCTTCGGCATCGTGGCCGGCAGCCACTTCTCTGCCAACTGGATCTTCGCTCTGGCCGGAGGGATGTTCCTCTACATTGCGCTGGCTGACATGGTAAATCCTGGGATGGGTTGGAAAAGATCTTAGTAAGATCGTCGAGTCCAACCATTAACCCAGCACTGCCAGGGCACCACTGCCCCGTGTCCCTCAGCACCACATCTCCACGGCTTGGAAACCCCTCCAGGGATCAGGGGGACTCCACCCCTGCCCTGGGCAAGCCTGGACAACCCTTATTTTGGGGGAAGAAATTGTTCCTCAGCTCCAACCTAAACCTCCCTGAGCTTTAGGGCAGCTGAGCTTAAAATAGCCTGCTTGTGTTTTCCTAATGAGGTAGAGGTAACACCCGAGTTTGGAATAACTTCAAGAGCTTCAGCACTTAAAAAGATTTAATTAAAAGAACCACGAAACACACAAAAGAATCACCAGATGCTGAGGCTGGGGGGCTGCTGGATGCACCGCCAGGACCTTGCCAGGGTCTTTTTTCCTGGCTAGGGAGAGCTCTGGCTTGTCCTCAGACACGAAGAGCACGGGGGGGAGTTGCTCAGTCCCCACGCTCGGGGTTCATCTCCACT
>WEIS01071990.1:19993-32373 GCA_013389965.1 Todus mexicanus | reverse complement strand
TTTTTTCCTGTGGTGCAGGGCGAGGATGGGGGGTTGCGGTGCGTGGGAGGGAGGGGGTGATAGGCTGCAGGACCCCCTCCTCCCCAGATCCATGGGGATGTGGACACACGGGTGGCCTGGCAGGGGATGGAATGGAGGGGATAACATCCCTATTTTGGGGTGGGAATCCCCACACTAGCGAGGATAAGGTGGGGGAGAGGTGCAAACCCAGGCAGGTATCGGGCTCCTTTGCACCTAGGAGGTCCTCATCCTCTCCCCACACCCCTCCAAAGCCTGGAGACCCCGCTGGGGGTGAAAGAGGGGGGGCTGGCGCTGCTGTACATCCCCCCCTGAGGCTTTGGGGGGGCGGGGAGGAGGGAAAGCCCACCCTGCCCTCATTCCAGCAGCTCCCTGGCTGCAGCTTCCCGCCCCCACAAAACCCCGCTGGCTCTTCAGAGGGGGGTCCCCGCTCCCCCCAGAACGTTCCGGCAGGTCCCGATTTTGCGGGATCGGGGAGGAGAGCGCCGCGTTAACCGAGGCCACTCCGGGATTAGGAGGGAGGCTCGGGGGCGGGCGATGCACATTTCGCTGCCCTAATTGATCCGGTGCCACGAGTCGTACCCACGCAGCAGCAGCGGGGAACATCCATCCCTCCATCCATCCATCCATCCATCCGCCGCCCGCTCCAACTCGGGCTTGGCACCCGGAGCCGGGAGGCGCTCGGCTGGGCCCGGGTTACACAATCGCCCCGGTATTAAAACCGGAATCGCTGCCGGGAGGCGCTCGAAAGGAGTGGGAATGGTTAGAACCTCCGGCCGGGGAGCTATGCCCCGGTGGCGAGGCGCACGCTGCCGTCTCCACCTTCCCCCTCCGGATGGGTCCCAGCGGTTTTATTTTATTGTATTATTCCATTTATTTATTTATTTCCCTCCTCAGCCCCGTCATGTGGCCGATCACATGTCCCCGCTGTTAATAACCGTGGCCTCAAACGAAGGGAAAGTGGATGATGAGGAAGGTGGCGGCAGAGCTGGACTTTGCGGGTCCCTGTTCCCCTCCCCGGGGCTGGGGTTGTTTTTTTCCACGCGCCGCTCGGAACGGCCTCTGGGTTCGGAGGAGGGGGACGCGGAGGGGCTTCCCCGGCTGGCTCGGTGATTCCGCCGGCGGCCCGTAAATCTCCTGCTAAATCCCAGGGCGGCTGCGTGCGTTTAGGTCGGCCTCGTTCAAGGGGGGAAGGTAATGGCAACGCAGCCATTATGATTCAGCTCAGCCGGCCGTCCCCACGCGGCCTCCTCGCGCTCCCGGAGCCCGCGGAACCCTCTCGGCCACCCCGACGACGTTACTCGGCCGCGCCGCCGCTCGTTAATTTGTCCCGGGTAGCCCGGTGGGGTTGGGGGCTCGCGCCGCCGGCCGGAGCCCGCTCGCTCCGAGGGGATCTCTGGCGGTGATGCGAGCGCCTCTAAGAAATCCGGGGAGGGAGGAATCGCTCCGTTCCGCCGCTGTGATTATTGTGTAAAGGCGGTGACACCGTTGGCGGTTATTAATAATTTAAACCCAAGAGGGAAAGAAAAGAGGAAAAAAAAAAGCTCCAAACCTCGTTTTGCTCGGCTGGAAACGCCTGCAATTAAGTAGGATGTGGAGCTTTAACTGTGTTTAACCTATATATTTACATCTCCAGAGCCCTGCTCCAGCGTTAGCTGTAATTACCTTTCGGCAGGAGAAACAGAGGGTTTCCATTTGGTGCTTAAACTCGAGCTCGGGTGACTTGGTGATTAAAATTGGGACGCTCCGTAGCCGCCTGGTATTCGCCGCCATCGTTAATGTTCAAACTCTGGTGCTCCCGTGACAGCCCTTGGGGCGGCTAGGCTGGAAATCGGAGGGGTTGGGTAGGTCCCGTTTTTCGTTGGCCCGAAGACGGGCTCGAATTCACCGGCGGATCCCTGGCCGGTGGGATTCACGATACACGGCGAGGCAGGTGTGATGCTTTGGGCTGCTGCGGAGCCCCCGGGACACGTTGGGCGGGTGCTGGAGCTCAGGACTCAGACACGGACGGTGCCTTTTCCACCTCAAGGCCCCGTGATAAGGAACCTGTGGAGATTTTCCTTGCCCAGAAGCCCTCCTGCTCCGTTCCACCTCCAGCGAGGTGTGACGTCCTCCGGGAAGCCGCGGCGGCCGTGTGCTGCCGGCGTCGCACGCAAGCAACCCTGGCGCGGCGGTGGAAGGCAACCCAGTTTGCTCCTGTGAAAACAATCTCTAAGAAACGCCGGGATATTGGTATTTAGGAGTAATAATCCAGAGTGATTTGGGATATGTTCGCGAGCTGGTGCCATGCCCTCTCTCTGGCGGGTGCCGCGTGTTTGGTGCGACGCGCTGCTTTTGATGAAGAGCTCTTGGGTTTCTGCTTCCCTGGAGCAGGGCAGATGGAGCTGCCATCGCTACGTTGAAAGGGAGGAAGGCAGGATGGGTGCTGAGCCCCTGGAGCTAAAGGTGTCCTGGGCACGAGTGGGGTTTCTGAGGTTGAGCTTTGCTGTCTTTTTGTAAGCTCTGCAGCCTTTGGAGGTGCCTTGCTGCTCATAAAGGGGGACAAGGTGCCCATGAGGCAGTCAAGGAGGCCACCAGAGTCCTGGGGGCCATGAAGAAGAGCATGGGCAGCAGGGCGAGGGAGGTTCTCCCCCAGTGAGGCCACCTCAGGAGTGTNGGGGCAGATGGAGCTGCCATCGCTACGTTGAAAGGGAGGAAGGCAGGATGGGTGCTGAGCCCCTGGAGCTAAAGGTGTCCTGGGCACGAGTGGGGTTTCTGAGGTTGAGCTTTGCTGTCTTTTTGTAAGCTCTGCAGCCTTTGGAGGTGCCTTGCTGCTCATAAAGGGTGACAAGGTGCCCATGAGGCAGTCAAGGAGGCCACTGGGTCCTGGGGGGCATGAAGAAGAGCATGGGCAGCAGGGCGAGGGAGGTTCTCCCCCAGTGAGGCCACCTCAGGAGTGTTGTGGCCAGTGCTGGGCTCCCCAGTTCATACTGGAGGGAGAGTCCAGCGGAGGCTGCGGAGCTGCTGCGGGGCTGGAGCATCTGTGTGGGCAGGCAAGGCTGAGAGCCCTGGGGCTGTGGAGCTGGAGAAGAGCAGCCTGAGAGGGGAGCTGAGCAATGCTGAGCAAGAGCTCAAGGGCCCGCGGGGGGCAAGAGGCTGGGGCCAGCCTCTGCTCAGGGGTGCCCAGCGCCAGGCCAAGGGGCAGCGGGCACCAACTGGAAGGCAGGAGGTTGCAGCTGAGCAGGAGGAGCAACTTGTTTGGGGGGAGGGTGTTGGAGCCTGGCCCAGGCTGCCCAGAGAGGTTGTGGAGTCTCCTTGTGTGCAGAGATTCCAAGCGCGCCTGGACACTGCGATGCTGGGCCCCCTGCTCGGGGTGACCCTGCTGGGGCAGGGGGGTGGCACCAGAGGATCCCCAGAGGTTCCTTCCCACCCCACCACGCTGGGATTTTGGGATCCCTGGAGTAGCAGTTCATAGTCAAAGCAAGGTGGGAAGGAAGCTACTCCCCATCTTCCATAAACGCGCCGTGTCTTCAGCCGGCCAGATGAACCAGCGCAGCCCTGGCAGCGGCGCGGGGGAAACTCTGCACAGCCTCTGAAGATGGTACCTATTGATCTGACACCTTTTTCTTTTTGGCTCCCCAGAGGCACAGCTTCTGTTGAAGGCATCGGGAGCGCGGCTGAACAGATCCCATGGGATCCACACGGCGGAGATGCTGCCGTGCGGCAGAGGCACGTGGTCTGTGCGTGGAGAGAGCAGAGCAGCTCGGCAGGGGGGGATCTGTTCGAGCCGAGCGTGCTGGTGGGGGTTGGAAGGGAACCTCTGGAGATCATCTCCTCCAACCCTGGTTGCCCAGAATCATGTCCAGGCAGGTTTGGAATCCCTCTGGAGAGAGAGACTCCACAGCCTCTCTGGGCAGCCTGTTGAAAATAAGGTCAGATGGTTGGAGCGTTGCGTTTTCCCCAGTTGCAGTAGAATTTTTCGAGCCTGTGCCGATGAGTGGTGGTGGTAGGTTAGAGGCTGGACTCGATGATCTAAGAGGTCTTTTCCAACCTTAATTATTCGATGTTTCTATTCTATGATGCTGATGGCAGAGCAGGTTTGGAATTGCACGTGGAGAAAAAAGGTGGCTCAGGCAGATCTTAAATACGAGGGGAGTTGTGGTGGGTGAAACGAAGGAACCTGTGACACCGTCGCTGTGGTCGCTCTTTGGTTCTTGCTCGCCTTCTGCTGTGCTTTAGTTGGTTTGTCTCGATGAGCGTTGCCGCTTTGGCGCTGAAAAGGAATAGCAGGAGAGGGATGGAGGTGAGGAAATGGCTAAAAAAGGAGGCAAAGGCCAAGGCGCACGTTGTCGGGCCTCGGGGGAAAGGTGCAAATACCACCAGGGTCAAGATGCGCTGGGGGGATCTCGAAAAAGCAAGTTGTGTCATGGTGCAGCAACTCGTCTGGACGGAGCTCAAGAAGGTCCTGAGCGCAGAGAGCCCTGGAAGAGGCAGCCTTGGGGAATCGCTCCGGATCACGCCGGGGCCTGGGGCTTTCTCGCAGGAAAAGGGGCGGGTTTTTGGCTGTGCCGAGCCGGGGTGCTGCAGAATCGATGCTGATTCAGCCAAATCACGCTGTGCTTCATCCCCAAAATGAATCTGAGGTCAAAGGGCAGCGCTCGGCGCTTCTGCGAACGTCTCGGGGTAACGCTGCTCAGCTCTGGTGGGTTCCTGTTGCCCTCGTCTGCCCCAAACCCCACGGGGGGTACCTCTTTTAGCGATGAGGGTGCCCCAAGCCGGGTGTCTGTCACCTGTAGCAGCAGATCTACAGCCAACGCTACAACCTCAACCCCAACGCTGCCCTTGGCTGCTCAAACCTGTTTAAAAACCCACGATAAGGCCTCGAGGAGAGCAGGTTGGGCTCTCTTTTTTTCATTCATGTCCTCTGAGAACAACACCAGCTGCTTCAGGTGGGATGGAGAGGAGGGAAGGTCGCGTCCCTCCGGAACCCCCCTGGGTTTAATGTGATTTTTCTGCCTCCCCTGGTATCTGCGGAAGGTTAATCCCGTTCCCGCTGCTTGGGAAGGCCTCATCCTGTATCAGTGAGACAAAACCAGCCCCAAATTAGCCGGCTACCGTATTTTTCACGTGATAAAAAGCAGCAGAGCGGAGAGGAATTTGCCTCCTGGGTGAGGTTTTTGGTGCTGGTGGGGTTGAGCGGGCAGGAGAAGCTGTTCCTCAGGAAGTAGGGCAGGGTGCTGGCTTAAAATAGCCGCCAGCGCCGGGGCTGCTTGTGCCGGAGGGAGCTATTTAGGTAAATCCCGGGGTCTCGGTGCGGGCAGAGCCGCCGGCTAATCTAAAGATACACCTCGCAGACCTATATTTGTCCGGGATCTTTCCCGGCTTGGCTGTTTTTTCCAGGTGTTCCCTGTCGGATCCCATCGTGTTGGGATGGGGAGGGGTGTTTACCAGACATAGGGCGCGTTAAATGGCTTTGGTAATGGAATTAGACGTCGTTAAGGAGCGGGAGCGAGGGGACGGGCTACGTAAAGGCATCAGCGTTATCCTATAATGCGAGGCTTGGCTCGCGGGGCCGAGGAGGCGAATGCCAGCGACACTCGAGAGCCCCGGGTCAAGTGGACTGGGAAAACCCTTCGGAGCAGGGAGCTTGGCTCCGGGGGTGGTGGCTGGAAGACAGGAGTCGCAAACCCTTTTCCCTGCTCCAAGGTGGATCTGGCGAGAGTTCCAAGGATCTCCCCCTTGGGTGAGGCAAGCGGGTTTCAGGAGAACGAGGAGAAGTGGTGTCAGTGGTCCCAGTAAGAATCTTCTCTAGGCTGCTGCGGGAAATATTCCCATTTAATTGTGGTAAAATGGCTTCTCCAGCAGCACCGAGGATATTATCCCAAAGGGCTACGTCTGGTGAAGGTTCAGTGGAGGAAAAGCCCAAACAGAGGCACTGGTTTTGCTGGTTCAGCAATGAATGGGGGCTCCTGTCACTGAGCTTCATCCCCGGCGCGTGAAGCTGCTCTGAAAGCATCACCAGGAATTATTTTGCCCATTTATCGGGCTCCTTCCTTGTTGGCTTGCAGGAAGCGCTGCTCTGGCTGGGCTCCGGTGTGGCCATGGGGAAGCTTTTCATTACTTTGCAGCTCCCTTCAGACCTCGCGTGGTTCCGAGGTGACATGTGGGTATAAATGTCAGAAATCAAGAGTGAGCACCTTGCCAGAAACGCTTTACCCAGCGCCATTTCCATCAGGTGTCAGCGTGCCTTGGGCTGAAGCACCGAGGTGTGAAATCAAGACCCTGTTGTGCGAGATTGGGTCTCGTTGCTGCGGTGGCCGGTGCTCCAACTCTCATTTATTGAGGCCGTTGGTTGGCTGTGATGAACCAAGGCCTCCAGGGTGGTCTCCCCATCCTTCGGCAGGTTATTGAATACAGCTTGCCCGTGTTGAGCAGCCGATTCCTGCTCACGGCATCATCCCGAGCACAATCTTGAAAGCACACGATGTGCAGAACAGCATCTACTCCCAACAGCATTACATGGGGAGCCGGCACCCCTGCCCTGCCCTGCCCTGCCCTGCCCTGCGGTGCTGCCGCGGCGCTGGGCTCGGGTTTACAGCCGCTGGCAGGTGGGGGATTTGCCGCTGACACCGAGCCCCCGCTGTTCTTGGCTGTTGCCGTCTCCACGGTCTATTAGTGGCCGCGCTGGCAGCTCGGTAACCTTGTGAAACAGGTGCTGGATCTCCCCGCCTGCTGACATCGGGGAATCCCCTCCCGGCTCCTTTGGGGAGCTCACTTTTGATAAAGGAGCCGCAGCTGTTTGCTCAGCCCTTTGGCTTTCCCCACCTCCTCCTTCGCTCAAGCTCTAGCGCTGACCCCCTCGAGTCCCGCTGAGGGACGCGCTGAGAGGAGGACACCGGGTTTGCTGCAGCTCACGGTGATTATTTCATAGAATGGGTTGGGTTGGGACATCGAATCTGCCCGTTCCCCCAGCGTTGCCAGGGCACCAGGTTGCCTCAGCACCACATCTCCACGGCTTGGAAACCCCTCCAGGGATCAGGGGGACTCCAGCCCTGCCCTGGGCAGCCTGGGCCAAGCTGTGACAACCCTTTCTGTGAGGAAATTTTTCCTCAGCCCCAACCAAAACCCCCCCTGAGCCTCCTTTGCTCCAGGCTCAACACCCCCAGGTCCCTCAGCTGCTCCTCCCCAGCCTCCTGCTCTAGCCCCTTGTCCAGCTCTGTTGCCCTGCTCTGGCCACGCTCCAACCCCTCCAGGTCCTGCTGGGAATGAGGGCCCCCAAACTGAACAGGGATCCGTGTTTTGTAGGGATACATAGATATTTTTAAGTTCTGAAAGGTCCACAGAGCTGCTGGAGAGTCCATAGTCTCTGAAAAGAGCTTCCAGGCGGCTGTTGGGGGGTGTTGTGCTCTCCTTGCTGGTGAGTTGGTGCTCGGCGATGCGAGGAACGCGTGTCCCCGCAGAGGACTTTGCTCCGGACAGATTGTCTCAATGACAATCCCAGGCAAATCCGCATCAGCGCTGCTCATTAAGAGACAAGCCCGCAGAGCAACGCAGGCGCTGGAATCTGCACGGGCCTTGCAAGCAAGTGCGATTCTAATGCCTGCGTCCTCCTGAGGAGGCTGAGGGGATTTGGTGCCCACCGAGGGCGTTTTTGAGACAGGCAGAGAATAGTTTGGGTTGGGAGAGACCTTGGAGATGATCGAGTCCGACCATTCCCCAGGGCACCACTGCCCCGTGTCCCTCAGCACCACATCTCCACGGCTTGGAAACCCCTCCAGGGATCAGGGGGACTCCGCCCCTGCCCTGGGCAGCCTGGGCCAGGCCTGGGCAACCCTTGAGAGTGGACAAGAAATCGTTCCTCACTCAGCTCCATCCTAAACCTTCCCTGGTGGAACTTGAGGCCAGTTCCTCTTGTCCAGCTGCGTGTCTGAGCCACGAGCACTCTGGCAGGAGCTGCAGGGTCTCAGCTGTGGCCGAGGTTCGGCTTCGTTTTCGGCAGCAGGGTGGGAAGAGCCGATTGAGGCGGGGAGAGCTTTGCAGGCGGCTCTGCCGGTGAGAGCCGGGCAGCTGATGTGCAGTGACAGTCTTAAGTCGCCGCTGTTCTAATTAAATACTCCCGCTTTTAATCTCCCCCGGCTCCTTGAGGAGCACGGGAAGGGAGCAGGGGGGCAGCTCCACCTCGCGGGGCAGCGGCCCGGCAAGGGGCTGTCGTAACCACTTCTGGGTTTGCTGCAATGGCAAACAGCTCTGGTGGCCACCCCTCCTTGAGTAGCTGCCATTGACTTGGGCAAAGGTTTTGGTTTTTTCCTAGCCCAATACCTTTTCCTGCCCGTGCTGGATGTCCTGCCTGCAGGGTGCTTGGTAAGGTAGGGGCAGATGCGCTGGGAATGAGGCGGTAGATGAGTTGTCCTCAGTTCCGCTCTGGTATCATGATGACTCTGCCTCTCCCCCTTCGAAGAAACCGTTCAGCTCGATAGAATTCGACGTACAATGCAGATATTTTTAGGGTTATTGTGAGGAGATATTCTGGTTGCCCTACAAACGGGAATCTGGCACAAGGTAAGGATCAGAGCGAGCTCTCTGAACCAGTTGCTCACCGGGAGGCCGGCTTCAGCTCCAGCAGCACAGCTCTGACTAGTTTCAGGTCAACCCGGGGCGTTAGGAACTGGATTTAATGTTCCTCTGGATTTAACGGAGGAATCTAGACTTGCAAAATGATGAAGGCAGCCCCCAAAATGATGAAGACCCCCCAAATCTCACGTGGTGGATCCTCTGTTAGCAGGGACGGTGTGTCCAGTGCTGGTTTGTGGTTGGACTCAATGGTCTTAAAGGTCTTTCCCATCCTAAATGGTTCCGTAATTCTGTGGTTGATGCTCAGCACCAGAGCTAGGTCCTCCAGAGGTGAGAAGCCGAACTCTCTCTTGGTTTATTTTTGCTCCATTGATGAGTCTTCGGAGCTTCTGAAATCGGAGTTTTCTTACCCAAAGCGAGGCAGGAAAACTGCTGCCCTCAGATTAGGGGGAGCACACCGAAGGTCGGAGGACAGCAGACAGATCCGGCGGTGATTATTGTTCCTGGCTCTCGCTGCGTTTACACAAGGAAGGTGTTTGCTTTCCTTGGTGATTCTTCGGAGGTATTAATATTATCGGTGTCAGCACAAAGCCAGCGGAGAAGCTCTCCTGATTTCCCCAGGTGGCATCACTGCCCTTCGCTCTCGCTTCCTTCTCCAGGAGCTTCTGTAGCTGGAAGAGAGCGGCAGCTCTGCCCCGGCAGGGTGGTGGCACCTCTGCCAACGCTGCTTCAGCCTGAAAAATGACACAGAGGATTTGTCAGGGCTCGGTCCAGGCTTTGAAAAATCGGTGTGGAGCACACCTGGGGTTTTGTTGGGGTTTGGTTTTTTTTGCGGACTCTCACCTGAAGTTGCCCCGGGGGAGAGAATCCCTCACACAAAGCAGCGTTGGGGGTTCTTAAAGCAAAGAGATCTCGTTGGTTCGTGCCCAGGAATTTGCACGCTTCGTAATTTTGAGAAAATCAAAGATTATTCCGTGGAGAATCGGGTAGTTGCTGGTAAATCTGAGGATTAACAGCCAGTTTGACTTGGACACCCTTACTTTAGCTGCTGAGGTTCTACCCATCGTTGCTTGGGTTTGGAGGAGAAGCCCCGGAGCGGGTTGGCTGCCACAGGTCGCGATGACGTCCCTCGCTCGCCCTCAAGGTTTTGTTCCTCTGTTAACGACAACAAGAGCTCGGCACGATCCCGAAACTTCAGCTTCCCGCCGGCACAAAATGGCATCGCTCTCGCTTTTCGCCTGCGGAACTTCTCCCCGTTTCTGCCTCTCAGCCGGCTCCGTTCGAGCCCTGGCCTCAACTTTGAACAGACGGATGTAGGTTAGGTGTGAATGGGAATAGAAACGCCGATAAAAATAACACCCGGCTATTTAGAAATGGAGGGAGGGGAGAAGAAAAAAACCTTCCGCAAACGCTGACCTGCTGCTCGGCACAGGAGGCAGCTCCCTCCCCGCCTTTCAAAGTGGCTCCCCGTGGACCTTTTCCCTCTGAACGTTTCCACCTTTGACAGCCGGGTCCTTGGTGGCCAGATGTGCATGTGGCACAGGGACATTTGTCATCACTGGCCATCAAACCCTCGTGGGGACGTCGTTGGGAGAGTTCGGGTGATCTCCAGCGTGGGTGGAGCGGTGCCGGGTTGAGAAGCTGTTGGTCCCTGATGTTGGCATGAGACGAGACAGCTTTTACTTGTGCTGAGTTTTGTCTGAGCTCTACTGGCTGCTTCAGAAGGCCCAAAATACACTTTTTTTTTCCCCCTTTTTCCTCCCCGAAGTGCATCTGTAACCATCTGTTCAACTCCTGTCATCAGGGTAGGGGCCTCTTACATTCGATGCCCTTCAGATTCGCTCCCAGATGGGTGTCAGGAGCTGCAGACAAATCTCTCTCAGGTTTGTCATCGAGGATGTTCAATCCTGGGTGATATTTTTGGACTCGAAGCCCCAGTGTGCGAGGCCACCTCCCTTTTTTGTTAGAGACCCAACCGCTCGGGGAACAAACTGGGTTTGTTTGAGGGCCTGGAGCGTGGCCAGAGAAGGGCAACGGAGCTGGGGAAGGGTCTAGAGAAAAGTGAGGAGCAGCTGAGGGACCTGGGAGGGAGGTTTCCAAGCTGTGGAGATGTGGTGCCGAGGGACACGGGGTGGTGGTGCCCTGGCAGCGCTGGGGGAACGGGTGGACTCGATGAGCCGAAAAGACTTTTCCAACCCAAATGGTTCTGTGTTTCTCGGCGCCGCTGCAGCTTGGCTGGCAGACGGGCACGGCAGAGAAGAAGCTGGTTCCTTATCATGCCCAGCTCCTCGTGGGAGTGGAGCTGAGCTCAGCCAGCGAGGGAACTTACATAAAACTTCTTGGCTGCTTGGCAGAGCCTCCTGTTTTATCTTGCATAACTCTGCTCGGGCTACCAAGGAAAGGCAAAGCAGGCTATGCCAGGAGCTCTTCATGCATGTCTTCTGAGTCGTGGGACGGGCAGTGCTGCTCTGGGCTCACGTGCCATCTCCACTGGCTTGCTGACCCGACTTCTGAGGGCTTCTTACTCTGTTAGGGTGGCTCCAGGGCCACTGGCCGTGTTTGAAGGGGAATATGGTGCTGAATGGTCCATCTTTCTGTCTTCTCTTCATTAAAAATCGTTGGACCTTCCACCACTTTGAAGTCCTGTGGCGTCTCTACAACAACCATCGAGTTTGCAGAAGAACTTACACGTGATTTTCCGGCTGCTTAATGCCCCAAAGCCCACGAGTCCCAAAGCCCACAAGTCCCGTACCCACATTCCCACCCAGCTCCTTTCGCCCTCCCTTGTTCCAGCTGAACCTCAGACCTGCAGCTTCCATCCACCTCCTTCCGCCAAGCGAACGCCGCTGTCCTTTCGCGCATCCCGAGAGCGCGGGGAGGACAAAACCCACTAAATTCTGCAAAAGACACATTTTTCATCGGTAAAACCCCCCTAAATTCTGCAGAACGTGACGTTTTTCATCGGTAACCGGAGGGATCGTGGTTTTTTTTTTCCTTTGGGCTGTAGAGATGAGCTATCTAGGCGGTAAAAAACCACTGCCCAGCCCTTGTTGGTGTAAGCAGGGGGCTCGTTTAAAGCTCGTTAATTGGCAGGTTGGTGAGGACAGCGCCGCGTGTGCCCTGGACCGTTGCAGGCACCGAGCGAGCACCCAGCAGAGCGCGACTTCCAAAGCGCCCCAATGAAAGAGGGCCACCGAATCGCCGGCGCCAGCTCCCCTTTCATTACACTCGTTCTCCTCTGTCCTACATTCCACCTTCTTTGAGGAAAAATTGATGTTCGGCTGCAGAGAGGCTTCTTGTGCTGCTTTTTCCTCGCTGCCCCTGGGTTTCCGAGCAAAACGGCGGCGGGTTTGCCTTTAAAAGGGAGGGGTTGCGTTGCTCTTAGTCGGTGGATTGTTCGACCAGCACAATGTTCAACTTGACATGGGAGGTCTTTGAGGGCTTCAAGGGGCCTGTCAGAAAGATGGGGACGGACTTTGGAGCAGGGCCTGGTGGGACGGGACAAGGGGGGATGGATTGGAACTGACAGAGGGAGATTGAGAGTGGAGAGAAGGGAGAGATTGTTGGTGCTGAGGGTGGGGAGAGCCTGGCCCAGGTTGCCCCGAGAGGTGGTCGCTGCCCCATCCCTGGCCCCACTGCTGGGGAGGTTGTTGGGGGCTCTGAGCAACCTGCTCTAGTTGCAGATGCTGCTCATTCGAGATGTTTTGAGAAGCAAACAGACTCTGGGACCCGAGATGATCTCTGCTGCGTCGCTACCACGAGACGCGAATCACTTAGCGACGTTTGGGGCTGTTGAACAGCATTCTTCTGCC
>WEIS01071987.1:0-15070 GCA_013389965.1 Todus mexicanus | reverse complement strand
AAAAATTACACTAAGAAAAAGAGTCTATAGCTGTGGTATATGTACTCCCATAAATTCCTGTGTCAGTAGGATTTTCACATTGGCTGGTTCTTGCATGTCCTTGTTCTCACACGCCACGTCTTTAGCAGTCAAGGTGAATTTAATGCAAATCCATCTTAGTGCACCCCTCTCTCTCTCTGTTTCATTCCTGGTGATCTGTGGATCGTGCATGAAAATGCCTTTATATTACACAAAGAAAATAATGAACAGGAAGGAAATAAGGAACTTAACAGGAGAAGTGCTGAACCTGCTCCTTGTGAAAGTTTTTCCAGCAGCGTTGTGTAGATTGAGCTGCGGCAACAGGAACAAACTGTCAGTAGGAGAGCTTGGAAGTGTTCTTCCTTTGTAAATAAACTGCTGAAACTCCTCTCTGCAATGTGTTTATGCCCTCTGTGAGAGATAGGCATCTGTTCACGTAACCCTTGGCGCTAATCAGAAAATCGGAATCTGCTTATCAGCTCTGCTCTCATCATGCTCACCCTTCTGCTCGCACTTGGCTCCTCTTTTCACCTCTGCTGCCTGGTTTGGGATGGTTTGAAGGAAGAAGTAGGGTGAAGCTCAGTGCAGTTTAAGACACTTGCTGTGTAAATCAAGCATTTCATCTGGGTTTGTTACTGGAGCCCTATTTTCAGGGCAGTGTGGGATCCCACCCCATGCAGTGGCCATGGGGCTACCTGCACCTGAGAGAGCTTTGGCTGAGCTGATGGCCGCTCAGTCCCTATGGTTTGATTTAGTATAATAGCTACAGACAGCTTCCACTTTGGACGTTTCTCTTATCTCACAGCACTGCTCCTGAACAAAAGGATGAACCTCAGAAACAAGCCCACTCACCTGCACTTTTTTCTACAAGATGCCCATTCTTTACATTCTTTAAACTTCAAGTAGTGTGGCATTATCAAGATTAAGCACACACATATTGCATACATTGAATGACTTAAGAGCACGGGATGTAATCTAAGCGCTGCACTGCAAGTTATGAATTTGCTAATTAGCACCTATCCTTGGCATTAAGTTCTGGTTAGTGAGGAAATCCCGTAACCTTTCTGCCTGGAATTGCTCTTTAAAACAGGGGCACTAATCTTTATGGACCTGATGGGTATGCTGTGCCGATTCACTAGTTAATATTTTCAAAGCACTTTGAAGATGAAAAATGCTGAGTATTTTTGGGCTTTTATCTAGAAAGACATTTTAAAACATGAAGCTAGGGAAAGATCTGCATAAATTAATGCATGTGTTGATTATGCTCTATCTTTCCTTTTCATCTGAATGTATTAAGTTGCAAGAGAACTGTGAGAATTTGTATCTTTCCTTTTCATCTGAATTTATTAAACAGTAAAAGGACTCTGTGAATTAGTAATCTAATTTGAACATCAAACCAAAGGCAAAATTCTTCCTAATCCATCTTGCAGATCTCTCATCAGCAGTAGAGATTTCTTGCATATCTCAGGTTGAAGAATGATATTTCAGGCTCAGGTTTTGATACTTTCTGGATTGACGGGACTTCAATAAAGAAGCCTTTTTTCCAGTTCAACCCGGAAGGTCAATAACAACTCTACTTTGCAGTCAAAAAAATAAGGAGCATCAGTCAAAACCACGTTGTTAACATAAATCAGTAATGTTGAACCAGATAGTTTTCACTGATTTCAGGAGGGAGCTCTGCTTTATAAACTCCTGTGATTTTCTTGTCATTTAACGGAGTAACATTAGTTCAATCATTTGAACTTTTTTCTTCAGTAAATGTACATGTTAATGACAACTTTTTGCACTTTGTGAATTTTAATTCACACTTGTGAGGTCTTTTCAAATTTTAAGTGCGTGGTAATATCACAGTGTGATTTGTTTTGAGGTGGGGTTTTTTGTTTGTTTAGGATTTTGTTTTGTTGGGTTTTTGTCTTTATTTTTCTTTTGGTTTTTTTCTTCCCAAATATAAATTTCTGGAGAAAGAGATATTGTTACTTCTGATGGAGGAAATAAAGCATAGAACTAGTGAGAGATTCTGTCTTGGCTTCATGATTTGAGACAGGGGTTTTGAGGTTTTTCCACCCTCCAGTTTCAAATCTCAGAGTGAGGGGAGTTACAAATATTTGGTGAAAGTCTTTGGTGAATTTCAAAACTTCTTGGTGAGTGATTATACCAATGTGGTGAATGGAGTCAGACTCTTGATGGCTTGGCAGAAGAAAGGCAAATTCCCAGCTACTTTGAGAAAAGTCCCATAAGCTAGAATCTTTTCAGCAACAAATACATACTTGGTTGCATGTAGCCAGCAAATGAAATGCAGAAAATAGAAATGTTGTAATTACTTGGTTTCCTGCTTTCATTTGAAGTGCTGCAGACTTTTACTTTCTTTTTTTTCAGTTTCAAACCAAACCTAATCTTTGAGTAGTAAACTTTTTACCCACACATCATTGCCACTGATTTCTCCAGTTCCAGGAGGAATGGCCGCAGAAACGGTGTCAATGATGGTCGCTTAGGTTAAGGGTCTGCAATGAGAAGACAAAACATTGTTCCAGACTCCCCATCCTCAGTTCCAGGCATGTGAGACCTTGAGGTGACAATACAATCCTTAATATATTGTTAGTAATATGGTATTTCTCTGACAGACTTGAAAGAGGAATTTGTACACGTTTGCTGTGCTGTGGAGTTCCTTTCTGATTTCAATTCGTTTCCTCCTTGCACTATGGCAAAATGTACTGGATGGATGTACCTCTGTACTGTGGAATACGAATTAAACCACATCTTTTTCACAAAAAGGAAAGTCCTTGGTAGCCACTGGAGTAGCTCTAAAGCTCATCTACAAGTCAGTTTGGTGTTCAAGTAATTAAAGAGGTTAGGCACAAAAATATCGTGTACCTGGAGCTTTGCCAGCTTCTTTCTCCCATCTCTTATCATCCTTGTCCATTTGGGATTCTTTCACAAGCTTTATTATATTCATTGTGTAGATTAATGGCCTGCAACTATTAACAACAAACTTTGATGCTACAGAGTGGGAATTGCTTGAATAAACAATTTCACAAGTAAATGGAGTCACAGCTCTGAACCAGCAGAGCTCCAAACTTGTTTTAATTTACAGAGGTCAAAAAGTAAATGGGATTGTTGCTTGGGGAGGTAACTTGAGGAAAACATGCAGCATTCACTTACAACAAAGAGATAGAGGGTGAAAAATTTGATTGACTTCTGGAGTTTGATTTTAACTGGCTTGATTCCTACCATCACCAGCGTAGCACACAACAAGCAGAGGAGAGATGCTAGTAGGCAAAGGTACTTTTTTTTTTTGCCTTTTGGTATTGGTTTAGAGTGGTTCAGTATAAATTCTACTTGAAGGACAAGCAAGTGAGAGGTTGCTCCAGAAAACAGGGGACAAGTGACAGCGTGGGAACCACTGAGAGGAGTGAGTCTGGGGTACTCATTTCTGCTTGAGTTTCCTGAGCATCTTTTTTCCAGATGCCCCACAGCTGCTTCTGAGAAAGCAATTTGTTTTTGTTTGCTTGTATTCTGGATTATTTGTGCAGAACAGAATGCCATTTCCAGACATTTTTAATTGCAGAAGACTGTCACTTCCAGCGCTTGGGCAGGAGGGTTTATTGAGCATTTCCTGAGAGATTTAACAGGATATTAGGAGATGAGATAAGTACGGTAAAACATTTGACCTAGTGCTATTGACTCTGGATTTATTCAGTCCTTTTTTGTTGCCTATGGTAACATGACTGTTTCTGCCTGTTTGTCAACTCCTTCCATCCTGCCCCAGCCACCCCTCAGTTGTTGGACAGGGTGGGCAGCCAGCCTATGCTGTGGCTGCTCAGGAGATGAGGGACAAGGGAATAACGTGGGGAAGGCCCAGGGATATTTTGGCCAAATGGTCACAGACTATGGGGGTATTGGGATTACTGGAAGGGCATAGGGGAGTTACAGCAAGCACAGACTAGGCTTTGTTTGAGCTCAGTTACTGGTGAAATCACTTACCCCAAGCCTTATTTTCTGCTAAGGGCTGTTAGAAATAATGTGAAAGGCTGTTGCTGACTTTCCTCCCAACCCAGCCAGCTTCCTACCATTCGGTTTCATCCAACTTCAACCCATGAGTCAGTGGTCAGAAACTTCAGTATGATTCCTGACGATATTATGTAAAGCATGGAGGAAGAGGAGCTTTGTGTTCACTGATAAAGAGGCTTTGGCTCTGCATCCTGATATGCAGCCTCTCCTTTTCATCCTTACTAAAAGCACGGTGATAGCTCTGCTTTCTGCAGCTGAGAACAAGCCAACACTTAATCTAGGGTGTTAATAATTGTCACCCCCACTAGTCAGTGGATCCCAGGGGCAGGTAGAGATTTCAGGCACGAAGCTTCAGCTTTTCACTGCCAAATGAGAGACTGTGCCCATCCCTGTAATGCAGCCTGTCGCCTACCTCTGTACTTTCTCGTGACCACACGTGGCCCTTACCCTTGGCACAAGAAGAGGTCCTCAGACATATACACAGCCCTGGTTGCAGTGTTCTGTTTTCTGAATGAGTTGTGAAATACCGCGCCTGTGCTTCCTATTGATAATTAGAAGTGACACAGATGGCGATGCCTGCAATGTTTTCCTTAAGTCACAGCACGTAACAGAAAATGAAGTGATAGTTTTAGGTGCTGGCACATGTAGCTTCAGGTGTTTGTTTAATATTCAGCGTTCATGCTCACTGAGAACTGGGACGTGCTTTCAAATGTTGCTCCATGGCTGTGCATCACTGCACTTTTTTTTTTCATTGGTTTTCCTTTTAGGGCCTGACAGATGGTGATGTTTAGCTTAAAAGTAATTTCTCTATTAAGCCAACGCCCATGTTGTCAGTGATTTCTAACAGGAGCTTCATTTGTTGAAACAAGACAATTGTGTAATTGAAGTCTCTGAAATGGATGGAGGGCTTTCAAGACACCTAAGAGAAATTCAGTGTACTGAAGAGGAGGTAAAGCTAGATAGTCACATCATGGGACTGGGAGATCCAGCTTCCATATCTTCAGTGTAGGCCTTTCCAAAGGTCTCTTATTTTGCATTACTAAACAGGGATAGGGATCTAGCAATTCCTAATGGCAATTCTTGACAGACTGAAAATAGGCTATTTTTGTATACTGTTTTTCACCCAGTTATTTCACTGTACTGACCACGGATTCATCATATGAAATAGTTACTATAGGCAGCTTATTGCACTGAGTCAAGGCCAGACTACTGAAGTATATAACTTCAGTCTAAGGTTTGGACCAGCTTCTGACTTATGGGCTTCCTGAGGAAGAACTGTGGCCAAATTTTGGGAGCTTTTGTGTCTAAATGGTTCCCCTCAGCAAACAGGGGTACCTGCTAGTGGGCTGATGGGTAGAAAGCAGAGAAAAAGAAATGGTGAGAGGATCACCATCTGCTACAGTGCAATCCAATGCCCGTGGAGTAAATGACAGCCTGTAATGAGCCACGGATGCTGTCCTCAGAGTCACTTCTGCCACTGATTGGTTCCCTTCATTCTTGTCTTCACATCTGATATTTGTTCAGTTAGTTCCTGGAGGAAATCCAAATACCCTGCAGGTCCCATCCCCTGTGGGCAGCCACCAGTGTCCTTCACTGTCGCAGACGGTCTGCTATGGTAGCCTGGTCTAACAGTGTAGACTGCTCCTCTGGGTTGGCTCTGGGCTTCTGTACAAGGGAGAGGGGAACTAGGAGACTCTGCAGACTATTTGTATCATCAAACCTGTTTTATGGACTGAAAACATAATATCTAGTTAGTCAGCTTTAAGTTTTCCGCACAGCACTGATGTTGTAACATGTTCTTCTTGGGAATAAAAATGTCAGTCGAAGGAAAACAAATTTTAATTCTGCCACTGAAAGCCACACTTTTTTTTTTTTTTTTCCTTTTAAGTTCCTATGGGAAGGTAGATAAACCTTCAAAAAATGAAAATACACTCTCACTTAAATTATTTTGCTTTTGGGGTCACATTTTAATCAAAAAGCATACCTGCCTTCAGGAAAAAAAAAAAATAAGTAAAACTGATTGAATTTAATAACTAAAAGAACAAACTCACTGCTTTGAAATGTATAATCTCACATGACATTTATTTCATAATGTGATCAAATCATATATGTTGTTATGGGGATGGTCTTTATTAAAAATGCCATTTATTTTAACAAGTGCAATAAAAAGAAACCCATACTTTTTTATTATGGTAGAGAAAAAACCTGCTATTAAGCTGCTTTCAGCTAAATGAAAACATCTTTCAAGATTTGTTCTAAAATATTTAAATAAAGCACTTTGGAATTTATTCATTTGCTGCCTTCCAGCATGAATAGAAACCCATTAAATTATCTTAAATACAATAAATGATATAGAAGAATTTGTTTTGGTTAGGGGTATCCTTTGCTGATGAGGAATAAGATCATTTAAATATAACATTTTAATATTGGTCTGTAATTATGTCATTGAAAGCCCAGTTTGAAGCGTAGCGTAGTGCAGGCCAGACTCCCCAGATGCAGCCAGATCTTTCAAAAGGCATCTAAGGGGAGCTGCCGGTTCATGTCCCCATTAAAAAGGGAATGACTGGGAAACTGCAAAGCACTTATGGTTTCAGTGAGGTGAAATATGAGGCCTGTCTGCGCAGTGGAGCTGGGGAAGTGGGGGAAGCGATGGCTTTCTTCCCACATGGGACCATGGTGGAGAGGAGGATGAATACAGATCCTTGCTCTTCCGGAGGAGTTCATGAGCAGATGCCTCATTGACAGGAGCGTGTTGTACCATGACAGGAATGTCACCAAAGGATAGTGATGCTGTTTGTTTATGCTCCCTCCACACTTTTGTGGAGCAGAGTGGTTTCATAACAGCTCCAATGTGGTGGCCCTGTGCCACAGTTTGCTCTGCAGTGTTTGAATTGCCTGATTTCCCACTTTGATGGATCAGGACTAGTAAAGAGATGTACTGAATGAATGTTTTTCAGCCAAACAAGGCATGGGCCAAAAAACTTGTCACAGTGTCTGGAACATGTCTGATCTGGATGACTAGGCAGGACAAGACTTGGTCAGCCCTCAGCTGGGAGAGCTCCTGGGAGTGCTGGAGCTGATGTGTGCCCCTCATCATAGCCATCTGTCAGCCCTTCATCTCTGCCGTGCAGACGTGCTCTTCTCTTACCCCAGCCTGACTATAACGCCAGAACCAGGGGCAAAATGTGCAATATTGCTTTATTGCGGCTGCCAAATGTGCAGATACAAGATAGATAAAGATGGCCTATTATTTAAAATTCCAGAAGGCAGACTAAAAGGAAGTAAATATAACTTGGTTCACTTGGGAAAGAATTCTCACATGAAAACATTTAAGATAAAATCCAGCAGAGTAGGAACTATAAGGAAACGGGGCTGCACCATAATGGAGTTAGACTTTATTTTCCATCTAACAAGTAAGGCTTAGGGGTGTAACATATTGATAATTAGCCTAATACCACAAGAAGCATTGCACAGCAACTTAATGGGATGAAGGGCCTTTGTTACAGGCTGGATGAGGTAGTCTAATGCTTCCTTCTGGTATTAAATTCTGTGGGGAAAAAAACCCCACCTCTATTAATCATTATTTCTGCAGCTTTCTGCATTTTTTCCTTCAGAAGCAGGGTCAAACACCTGCAAAAAAAAAGACAGTTTGCCAGTGTAGTCTCAAAGGAAACACACTTTATGGTATATGGAAAGTGGAGGATAGTGTGCAGTCGTGCTTTATCTGTGATGTTTTCTTGAGGAAGTGTTTGAAGTTTCTAGCTCTGTAAGTTGTAGCTATATAGCTTGTACCTACAACTGTTAAAGAAAGGAACAGTTGTGCAATTGTGTCAAAGCTTGTTTAGGTTTTGTATGGAAAGCCACAAAGTTCTTGACTGTGCAGGAGGTCACAATGCTGTGGTAAATAAAATGAAGATGTACTGCTGGACATAAAAAGAAAAGCTTGGAAATGTACCTTGTTTCCTTCAGTCTAGCACTCCCTGTATCGATTCCCAATGTGTAGGGGAAGGCAGAGTGGGGCTGCACCCAATTTTTGTCTGCTTCTTTAGGATTTACTGTGCTGTTGGGTGTTGGGAGCAGCCTGCAGATCTCCATGTGCAGGAGCTAATGCAGAGATGCTGTTCGGTCTTGTGGGCACTGGCCTGTGTGGTATCACAAAACTCTCTACCCTTACTGTCAATCCCTTCTAGGTAGGTCATGTTATTTGACCATTCAGATAACTTAAAGCACCCCCACAAAGCAGGCTTTTTCCCTCACCCTGATACTTCTCTGTAAGCGTAGCTCGCGGGGGTTTTGTTTGTTTTTGTGGTGTTTGTTTGTTTAGAATTGTTTGTTGTGATTTTGTTTTGTTGGTGGGTTTTTTGGAGAGGGGAAACTGTTGCTTGATCAATTGTAGTATTTATACTGTCCCAAAAGTAATAGACCTCAGCTTAGCTTTCCATTGATTTCCCAGGACTGTCCCTAGCAGTGTCCCATGACAGTCCCTGCAGTCTCCTGGAGCACAGAGGGGCATGGAGTGCATTGATTCTCGGCAAAGAAATTAATTTTAAAAGGCATTAGGGACTTCAGGCTGAAATGACATAACCAAGCTTCTTTCTGAAGTATCTAAGAAAATGCTGAACTGTAGATTGGGCCTGAAAGTCAATGAATAGTTAATGCAGTTCCGTGACAGCAAATGATGTTAAGGTCAACAATGTTCAACCAGACAAAAATGCAACTCTCTCTCTCGTACGAAAATCCAGAGTTTTAAGGATCAGTCTTAGCTAAATATAGTTCCCGATGCTTTTTACTCAATACCTAGCTAGCAGTCTGATCACAACCTTGCAGATCTGTTATCAGTGGAGATCTAGGTCTAGGTATGCTAATCAAACTTGGTTTGCATCCACAAACAGAGCTTGTCACTTTCCTCAAGAGGAAACAAAGATTCTTGGACCTCAAAGGGGCTGTATTTTCCTTATTTTATCTATACGAGTCTGTTTTGAAAAATAAAAAAATATAGTAGAAATAATCTTTGCAAGTATAAAGGTGCCAGTGAGGCAGAGTAATGCTCTTGAGTGGAAGTGTTTTAGAGTGAATCATGATTGTACAACTAGTTTACCTAAACTCATTTTAAACCAGAAGAATGACAGGCCCAGAACACTAAGTGATGGAGGATTGCTCTGTGATGCTGTTCAAGGCATCGGGCTGGACCGTGTGCAATCATTTCCTTCTAAATTGGTTGTAGTCTCCTTTCAAATTGTCAGAGTAGTTTTCTTCTGCTTCGTTGCACTTGAGAAGCAGGTGGATGGCAAGCTGCTCAGCCTTGTTTGATCCACATGCTGCTGTTCAATAGATAGAGCAAATCAAACTGGAAAGGCTTTCTGGTACAGCTATAGCCGTGCCTGTTCAGTGGCTGGATTAACAACAGGAAGCTGCCTGCAATTTAGACAGGAGGAGATCTCTAATTTTGTCTTTCTTTGGGCATATTAAAGAAGACAATGATAAATATAGCTTCTTAGTACCAAGAATGGCAAGTGTTAGTGTGACACTTGAATGCAAAATGTATAAACTCGGGTCATCACAGCATGAAGCATCAATTTACTGGTTTTGGAGGACAGCGTGATCTAGTTCCTGATGTACAGGAGATTTCATTTGATCTAGCTCTCAGATCACTTTGACAGTTTACATAGGCCTTAGCTCCCATCTCTCCCAGAGGTTCCCCCATCTGGAAAAGGGGAAAGAAGACTAACTTGTCAGGGTTGCGGGGCACAATTTGTGGAAGTCTGCAAAATCTTTTTTATTGCTTGCATGCTGTATGAGGGAGATGCACAGCATTTGTTGATATGTTCCTATGCTTTCTTGCTGTGCTATAAAATAAAACATAAGATGCCAATGTGCTCTATGCTTCTGTTTCCTGCAGAGATTCAACTATGAGTGTTGACTTACTTGCAAATTCAGCTGAAGTTTAGGCCATAGGTTGTGAAACACAATGAGAATGGAAAGAGAACATTCCTTGTCAAATGGATTTGTGTTCTCTCATAATGAGAAATCAGCATCCTGCAAAATGAGTTTGCAAAGAAATTCCTCGGAACTGTTCCCTACCTTGATCCTAGTGAAAGCTTAGCCTGATTGAAGAAAAGGGCACCCGAGCAGCAATTTGAAGAGCACCTCTGCAAATCTGCTTTCATCGTTGAGTCTTGCAGAATGCCTCAAAGTAGTGACAAGTGCTGTACAAAGCATCCAGGCACATCAAGCATGGTCACACAGACTGAGTAATGATATCTCTGAGGCTTTTTGAATGATCTTGTCTGAGTGACTGTTTCAGTGGATAGTAAACTCTCTGCCTTCGAAGGAACCATGCAGAAACCACGGTTCCCGAAGCAGTCAGATGCCAGGGAAGATGCACACATCAATGATGGTCTTATTTATCTCCTTTTTATAACAGCTTGGCACAAAATGTTTCTCGAGCATCTCTGTGCTTCATTGGACCAGCAGACAGGGTTTACTTGTGTGCAGATAAATGATCTTCATATTTTTTCCTTTTTACATACTATGGTATTTCTCTTGTGAACCTCTACCTGATACGGATTTTTCCCACATGTGGTTTGGCTGAACAAGGCATGCTCAGTTAAGAAAAGCAAAGCCAGTGCAAGTAGCCTACTGGGTTTATAATACTCTCCAGCTCCAGTGCAAACTGTGTAATCATCTTCTAATTTTGAATGTACTTTCCTTAACAGCGCAGTGTGCTTGGAGACGGATGTGTGTGCTGGAGGGCTCAGATGCAACGTCTGGAGGAGCAGGGAGGTCAGCTCCATCAGCGGGAGCTGACACAATGATAGAGGAGGAAGAAATGACATAGCACTGTGGAGAGAGAAAGCAGAGGCCAGGAGACTTTCACAGCACCTGCTCTGCTGTGTGATGATGCTGAAAAAGACCAGGTGTTTGGAGATGAGAGGAAAGCATTTGTGTGTGTCTCAAGGGGAGATCTTGTGCTTTCAGACAAGGCTGTGAATTGCTCCTTGCTGTCCAGCTCACAGGCCAGGTGGACCAGAAGCTGTCCTGAGACTAGAAGATGGAAAGAACGGTGGCGAGAGGGTGAGAAGGACACAGCTTGAGTGCTCCTCAGCAGGGCAGGGAGTCTCCTGGCTTTTCTTCTGGGAACCACATTCTGGGGAAGCAGCTCTGTAGAGGGACTAACAGCCTGAGTAAAGAGGTGACTGCTGGGAGCAGAGGCTAGACAAGGGTAAAGAGTGTGGCAGAAGGGAGAAGGAGGTGTGCCCCCAGGGGCATGGCTTAAAGTGTTGTCTTACTGAGATGGCTTTCAAGTGTGTACTGTGTGTATGTGGAAGCAGCGCCCTGCCTTGCTGCTACTCCTTGATTCTGGTCTCTCTGTTAATTCTGCCTCCACCATCCATACATGGGCATCCAGTTACTGATGCTGCAACTGAAAGGCAGTGTGGAGAGACCCATAAACCCAAGAGAGACAGAGCTGGGCTGAACCACAACCTTAGAGTGCATAGTTTGTCCATATGTCCACAGCCCCAAATACCATTGTGCATGGATGCACAAGCCAAGCCTCTGGGAGACCATCATAGCTTCCCCAGTTGCAGCAGAGTGGACAGGCCCAGACTTGGAAACCAGCACCAAAGCTTGCTGTCTTGAAAAAGGAGGCTCCAAAACTAGTTAATTAGGGTCATGTTAGTGCCACACTGCAAAGCCTTCTGCTGCTTTGCAGCATTGGGATTTTCTCCTGCTGCTACCTGGTGGTGGCCTTCCCCGATGAGGCTTTCTTTCTCTAATGCTTTATACAAATATAAAATGTGAGGAAGAAACAAAATGATGCATAATTCTTGACGCAGAATAGAATAAGGCTGGATTTTCGTTTAAAATCCCTCTACCCACAGATTCTGTGAATTGCAATGGCACAAAATTGTTAAATTGCTTTACATTTGGGAAAGCGCAGTTCATAAAAAATTGCTAACAATTTATTTTTGTACTACATGGTTGACATCACTCTCTCTCTTCTCTCACTCTCTCTGCTGGTTATATGCTGGTTTTTTCACTGCATGTCTGCTGAGATTCCAAGAAAAACCCAAGTGTGTCATACAACATTGCTTTCTGATTTGCAAGTTAAATAGTTTACATAGGCAAAAATGTGGAGCAATTGGAATATTCCCTACCCAAACACTTAGGGACTCAAACTGCACATTTTAGCCTGGCAGGCCTCCACTGATATTTTTAGCTAGAAAAAAAACATTTTGAAGTAACAAGGAAAGACAGATCAGATAGAGGGGAAAAAAAAGAGGATGAAGTTAAAGCACTATTGGAAATTTTTGTGAATGTTGTACTTCTGATGCTTGTATACATGTTGCCCTGTACATACAGGTGTGCAACACACATAGACTTTGAAACTTTAGGCCTTTCTGAAATGTATGTTCCCAAGATGAGGTGTTAGCCTTCTTGCTGATTGATTTAGTTTTTTAGAAACAGGCAAACCATCAGGAGCTTTATGCTCAGAAAGATTAGCATTCATAGCCTGCTGTTTTTTAATTAAAAAAGCCATTTAAATACAAGGGTTGGGGTTTCTGCCAGTAACCATTAAAAATACCTGTTTTATAATTATCCCCCAACCCCTTTTTCTATTTAATTCTTTCTTTCTTTTTGTTTCTCTTAAATTCTTGACAGATTCTCCCTGTTTCATCTACCTGCTCTTGTGGCACAGTACCTCCTGCTAAGGTTAGCAGCTGGCTGTAAGTCTCATGCCAACCCTGCTGCAAGCAGCTGGCAGGAGGTGTGGGAAGGATGTGTTCAGCATCCGTTTTCCAGTGACTGAGTTCATCCTCTGCCTCCTGTTTGGAGGATTAGGGACACAAGCTGAGCTTTGCTCTGACTGCAGAGTTGTGTCAGGGACCTCAGTGGCATTGTCCCACCAGAAATTCCCCCGATGTTGGTGTGTCACTGTTTGCACACACAGGAGGGGTACCTGCTGTGGGTAGGATATGCCCTGGGTGGAAACGTAAATGAGTATTAGCTAATTAGTATGCCAGGTCAGCAAAATGTATTAGCTGTGCTGTGTGTATCGCTGCTTGGCTCTCTTAGTGGTTGTAGATAGTTGTACAGAACTTTGGTTCATGTAGGGCTTGGTTGAATTTTTCTGTTTCACCCAGTTCTAAATGTCCCCTGGGTGCCTCCCATGCATTATGCCTGTGGTGTATTTGTAGCTGCAAATACACCATTAGATAAGAGAGTTTGGGCATAGGTATGCTCATTAAAAAGGAGGTGACCAAGAGCATTAACCTGAGTGGTGACTGCTTTCTGGCTTGGTTCTGAGGATTTGTCATCTAATGATTTCTCTGTTCTTAATTTTGCTTGGACTTCGGCCTTGGACTAGTGCAGAAACCTTGACCCACAATACGAACATCATCTAGGAGCCTCATTTGCTCAGAGCTTCTAAGATTTTAACTGCTCTGCAGCAGTGTGTGGAGTCATACAGAGTGAAGTGGCAATTTCATTTTGGTATCTGACAGGTGAGTGCAAGATTTTGGTTCATTTTCATTTATGATAAGAGTTTCACTTGTGAAGTTTCTGTCTGTCCTGATTCTGTTTTGCCCCTTCTGCTTCCTCAGCCCATTACTGTCTTCAGCTCCATTACCTCTCCCTGTTTCTGCAGCTCTCTCAATTCATCTTTGTTTTCTGCCTCTTTCTTTTTCTCACTAATGAATGCCATCTTGATGATGATCTTTGCCTCTCCTGGCATGTTTCCAAATGCAACTTTCAGATTAAAATGGGGGACATGAATCTGGTGTTTGAAAATTGGGCAAAGGTGGTGGTTCTTCTCTGCAGAGAGAAGGCAAATTCTGGAGGCTGTGAGTGGAAGCTGATACATCAGGCTCTTTCTCTCTTTCCATCTGCGTAGCAGGTAATTTGAGTCGGTGTCACAGTGGGAACTCATCCCTGAACCCAGCACATCCTCCTGTTCACCTTAGAGCTGATGCTTGTGTTAGAGGTGCTGAATGTCCTTGACTACACTTGTCTCTTCTCTGAAAATATCCTGCTGTTGCTGAAGCATCAACACGCCTCCTTAGAGAGTGTTTTATTACTGATAACTCAGTGCAGCATGCTTCAAGCCTGTCAAACCATGAAAGCAAGCTTATTAGTGACTGGCTTGCACCGGTGCTGCAAAAGGTGTAGAGAAAGTTCAGGTTTGGTTAACATCGATAAAAACAAAAGGTCACCCTCTTTGCTGCTGCCTCACTTTCCTGGCTACTGTAAGTTCCCTGTGCTACCTTTTTCTTCTACCACATCTTCAGTCCTCTGGTTTAGTATTGCTAGTTTGAAAAGTCCATGTGATGATAGTGCTTTTGACAAAATATTCTGCAGTTAGGGACAATTCCTCGGGGGACACTGTTGGTATTAGGTTAAAGGTCTATCCTCCCACAGCAAATATTTAACACAGGAATGATCTCAATTTCATCTGACTGAAAACATCCTACTGTAGTCCTCAAATCACATGAAACTTCTCCTCCAATGATTTCAGAGGGTTATTTTCTACACAAATTGATAGCTGAATAAAGGACAAGATACCAGCCCCTCATTTGCTTTTAAATGTGTGTATCTTTTAGATTTCCCTTTAACTTTCTGACACCAGTTTTCAGTTGTAGTCTTCAAATGGAAGTGATCCTTGTTCTATTTTACAAATATGTAAATACTGTTCTCATCTAACTTACTGACTGCACAAACGCTTAGTGAAAAGCGTCAGAGAAATATTAAGGCTTGTAAATGTCTCTATTCAAATCAGTGCTTAAAATTAGCTTTAATTTGTGGTGGAAATGTAATAAGACTAGAGTAGAATACTTCTGCAATCCCACGTGGGGTGATTATATAAATTATGAGATTATGTGCCATCCAGCGCAAAGCCTGTGAAGATGGTTAATAACAGGGGGGTTCTTTTTGAACCAGTATTTCCCCTGCCCAGGTAGAGCAATAGTTTCAAACATCAGACTGCACCTCCAGCACAAAAGACAATAAAATAACATGTTGGGAAAAAAAAAGGAAAAAACCAGAC
>WEIS01071980.1:0-28941 GCA_013389965.1 Todus mexicanus | reverse complement strand
TTCTATGATTCTATGACACTGCACCCTTCCAGCGTGAAGACAAGACCTCTACACCGTAACTTAAAATGCTGGATGTCTTCAACCAAAAAAAAAGCAAATTCAGAAGGCTGGTCATAACTCCCTGATGCATAAACTTGCTGGAGTTTGCACCTTTTCTGAAGGTGCAAGGGATGAATATTGCAAACCATGGCCAGGGGGGTGCTGTGAGATCTCGGACAGCCAGCAGGCAAGACTGGAAAGGTCTGTGAATTCTTGTAGAACCTGGGCATTCAGTGAGTCAATGCTTAAAGACAGTCGATATAAACAGAGCAAAGGAGCACCAGGAGAAATGCCCAAGTCCTACCAGCTCTACTGCCTCACCTAACTTTTATTTTAGCTTAAAATGTACGAAATAATTTACTTCTTAGCAAATATGGAGACTGATTCATAAAGTATTTATTTCCCCCTACCTTGGTGTTTAAGGTGGCTCTGTTTTATCTTTTTTTTCTCTGCTGTTTCCAGGAAGGAGAAGAGGCAGCTAACACTCTGCTCAATGAAAGATATATGAACCATAAAATTGCCAGAGAATCTCTAATGCACTTGTTGAAGTCATCAGGCTTCAGTTCTTCTCAGGTGTGAGTAAGGACTCTGGCTATTCTTGTGTTTGGCTGACATCAGAGGGTTTAAAAAATTATTTGAAGGGACAAAAGTTAAAATGTTTTTTCTATATATTTTTTTTTCACTCAAAGTAACGAGAAATATTTTACAGAGTGATTAATGTTGTACTTCTTAAACCTAATGGGAAAGGTCCCTCAAATCAGACCTCATAATCTTGGCTGCACAGAAGAAAATAGTATTAATTTTCAAATTGCTTCATAATTTCACTGTCTTATCCCCTTCACTTGATGCTCAGAAAAATGAAATTATTATGGATGTAGCAAAAAAGTTCCTTTTAGTATTTCTCATAAATTGAGATACATTAGGCTTTATCAGATTCTCCTAATGGTTATAATATAGAGAGGCAGCCTGAAAGCCCTTGACTAATTTTGCAATAGGTAGGTTATATAATGAGAACATGAAACAAAGGAAGAGCTGGAAGTATGATACGATGATGATGGAGCCCTTCCTCAGTCTGTGATGTTTCCCAAGAACCAAGGAAGAAAAGTCTTGCAAAAAATATGAAAGAGCATTATCTGGGACACTAAAGAAAAAAAGATCGTAACTTTTGCTCTGTATCCTGCCTGTTCCCCTGATGCTGAATGATACAGCCTAAAAATATTCTTTTTTTGTTGTCTTATTACTTGGAAAAGTGGAACAAAGGTAGAAATCTGAGGGTTTAGAGAACTATTTTTTAAAAGAAATTTCTTCTAATGATATTTTTTGCTTATAAATGACCTGATGTGCAATATCATGTTCCCTTCTTGGGTGCGCGGGGTGCAGGTTTGCTGCTGGGATGATCTGGGAGGTGCCCAGCTTGTAGAAGGCAAAAAGGGCTGCGTGTGTTGCTCTGGGCTTGGCCAGAGGGGAAGGGATGGAGTTGGTTTTCCCTTCTGTCCTGACCCCACAGCATGAGACCTTTACATAGAATCACAGAATAATTCAGGTTGGAAGAGACCTTTAAGATCATCAAGTCCAACCGTTCCCCCAGCCCTGCCAGGGCACCACTGCCCCGTGTCCCTCAGCACCACATCTCCACGGCTTGGAAACCCCTCCAGGGATCATGGGGACTCCACCCCTGCCCTGGGCAGCCTGGGACACGCCTGGGCAACCCTTGACAGTGCCCAAGAAATTGTTCCTCAGCTCCAACCTCAACCTCCCCTGGCTGGGGCAACTTGAGGCCGGTTCCTCTTGTCCTGGCGCTTGTTCCTTGGCAGCAGAGCCCGACCCCCCCTGGCTCCAAGCTCCTGCATTTCAGGGAGTTGTGGAGAGCCAGAAGGTCTCCCCTGAGCCTCCTTTGCTCCAGGCTCAACACCCCCAGGTCCCTCAGCCGCTCCTCCCCAGCCTCCTGCTCTAGCCCCTTGCCCAGCTCCGTTGCCCTTCTCTGGCCACGCTCCAGCTCCTCCAGGTCCTTCTTGTTGTGAGGGGCCTGAAACTGACCCCAGGATTCAAAGTGAGGCCTCCCCAGTGCCCAGTCCAGGGGGATGATCCCTGCCCTAGTCCTACTGGCCACACTGGTGCTGATCCAAGCCACGATTCCGTTGACCTTCTCAGCCATGTGGGTGGTCTGCAAATACTATTTGCAGAATGGAGAGGTGACTGCTCGAAATGAGGGAGTTCTGAGGAATCTGTCAAAGGGCAGTTTTAGGGTAAAACATGAACTTAGGTATGAATTGGTGCATATGCAACTGTCTATACGAATCAACTAAAATACCAATAGACTTGAATATTCTTCACCTTCCAAATAATTCATTTAAATCATTTCACTTCTTTCTTTTTTTTTTCGCCAAAGGGTGAATACTCCAGAGCTTCAGACAAAACCCACTACATGGAGCAAAACCTCAAACCTGTTAAATTAGCGGCAATTGCCCAAACAAGAGCTTTTTCCTCCCATTGTACCTATTAGGGATACAGAAAACAATAAACTATGTGCTGCAGTACAAAATCTGACCTGGGCAGCTGAGATGGGTTTCACAGCCAGCATAAGAATCAGACTTGGCACTCCAGAGACAAAAAGGTGGGGAACCAGAGCAAGGCAGCAGATTGTAGAATCACAGAGTCATAGAATCATAGAACCATCACAGAATCGTAGAATCAATGATGAATGTTTGGGGTTGGAAAGGACCTTGAAGATCTGGCACAGGCTTTGTCTGCAGCTTTGCAGAGGCTCTTCGGTTGGTGTGTGTGATGCTTGACTGCTGTGGGCTTCCCACACGAGAGTCAGAAAGGCTGAACTCTTTTGCAGATGCCAGGCAGCAGTACGTGAACCTGAGGTTCAGTGAGCGTGCAATTATGTGTGAGATTCGATTATGGGCTTTTGAAGGCATCCCTTCTTCATTTTGACCAGTATTTATATAACTCCTGCATGATATATATAGTTCTTCTTGCTTACTAAACTAGAAGAAAAATCCCCGTCAGAATAAAAAGATCCCCTGGAATTTGATTCCTGATGCATTTTTCTTATGTAAACAGCTTCTGGGAAGGGAATAATCTCCAGAAGGGGGTTACTTTTCTTTCCACATTGATTTAAAAGTAGGGACGAGGATTCTTCAAAACGCAGCTCGTCATTTCCTCAACCATGGCTATGACATGCTCTCCTGAGAAAACACACACTCATTCCATCACTTTGCATCAAGCCTGACACTTTCAAATCACATTTCGCTGCCACGCATTTAGCCCTGGCATACACTCTGCACTTCATTTTGACAGAAATATACTTCCAGTTCCTTTCCACATTACCAACGGATGCAGTCCATGGGAAGCACAGGTCACAGTCACCTGGTGACACTGGGATTGTGATGCTGAGGAGCAGAGGAACAGCACAAGGTCCTGATGCATTCTGCCTACAAGCCCCTCTCGAAGGAGAGTTTATTAATAAAGATATGTAAAAAAAGGAAATTTAAACCATTAATTTTTCTTATAATGTAGACCAATGTTCTTCCTCGGTGTGTTAGAATTGTAAATTTTCTCTCCTTTAGCAAAACCACAAGAACACGCTTAAAATTGTAAATTATTTGACCTACAAAGCTTATCATTGTATCTCTACCCAGATAGACGAGCGGAGAGGAGCAGAGACAGTCGACCACACTAATAAAGTCTATTCATGACAGAAGCTAAGCTGGTATGACAGAAATAACTTAACCCTACCTCTTCATTCTATATCGCTGCCTTTGAAGTGGGACCTGCAGATGTTCTGCTGAAGTGTTCACAGCAACAACATTTTGCATGTTACCTTCTACTCCCGTGCACTTAAGGGAATTAAATGCTTCTACAAATAGGAATGGAAACGGAGAAGTGATGCGATTCCTTCAAGATGAAGGACACTTCATTGGGAAACAGTGACTTGGGAAAAAAGCCAGGAAGTTTTGGCCTCAGTCCTGTGCCCAGCCACTGCCTGGTGGTTTTTTCCACCTTCACTGAGTGTTACTCCCCAAGCCATGGGAGAGAAGGGAGTCCCTTGCTCAGCGTGGAGAGCAACCTTTTAAGATCTCACGTAAACATGCTTTTGTAAAGGAAAATCATTTCCTCAGCTAGTTCTGATGAGCACTTTTAATCTTCAGCAGTAGTGCTTCTTACAGTGAGTGGAAACCTTCCTTCAAGGGGTATATTCGCAGACCACTGATTAAGCACACGCCGATCATAAATGCAGTTCATGTTCTAAAATAATTTTTTAAGCTGTAATTCATCAGTTAGCTTAACATATTGTCTGAGTTCTTTTTCCTTGAAGATATTTACTGTTGTAGTTTTTATAATAAACAGGGACAGAATCACAGAATTTCCTAGATTGGAAAAGACCTTTAAGATCATCTAGTCCAATCATTAACCTGACACTGATGAGACCTCAACTAAACCATAACCCTCAGCACTACATCTACACAACTCTTAAATACCTCCAGGGATTCTTGGATTTCAAACCTCTTTTTACTCATTAGAAACTTTTTTATAAATACTGCTAGAAATCTACAAGTTAAAGACATCTCCTTAAGAACGGAACTAATATTGGTTGCCTTGAGAGGAGACAACTCAGGAGAAACGATAATTAAAAGGGAGCACTCGTTTGAGGCTGATCCACAGCCATGGTCAGGAGGAGAAGGTTCACCAGGGAACTTCAGATAATTCACATGTGCACCAGAGGAGAGGCCATCTCAGGGACACAGCAAAAACAGAAATGGAGACAAAGCATCAAATGTTCTTTGTTGTTCACCTCTCTCCAATACTAATTTGTTACATTTTTCCTAATTGTGCCTTTTGGGGTCTTTTTTTCTTTCCACTGAAGAGCTGGAAAATATTTTTTCCTGAAATCCTGGTAGTCAAATGTGTGAAGAGATGAGAAAGATTAAACTCTAACGGAGAACACCATCATCTGGGCAATGGGACAGATAATTAGAGAGAAATGAGGTTTCGAAGGCCAGACCTCTGCGGTTAAAATTCATCAGTTCCACAGGGCCAGGAAAGTGCTAGCTGAAGAAAATGAAGCTTTTGAAGAAAAAATATTTCAAACCAATGACGCTGCGATGGTCTGGCTGGTTTGTTTCCCAGGTCTATAGAGGTGTGAGCTGTGATTGCCCCAGGGTGGAAGTCCCTGGTGTAGGTTGGCTTTGCAGCTATAGTGGTGAACCTCGGAGTAAGACATCATCCAAATACGGCTTGTTTCACTCCGGGTAGAGCCTAGTTGTCTGGGCAGGATTTGTTCTTCACCTACAGCAGCTCCCCAGAGTTACAGTAAATCACAGTTTTGTCATGATGGATGGGATAAAACATGATCACATCTTCTTAACTTGGAATTATGATGGCTTTACATTTATAAGCTTAGCTCATTCTTCATTATTCTTCATTATACTCCCTTTTTTTCTGTTACTCCTATTAACAGGTTACCCAAGGAAGTTGTGGATGCTCCATGACTGGGTGTGTTCAAGACTGGGTTGGATGAGGTTTTGAGAAACCTGCTCTGGTGGGAGATGTCCCTGCCCATGGCAGGGGGATTGGAACTAGATGACCTTTAAGGTTCCTTCCAACCCAAACCATTCTATGATTCTGTGATACGCAGCGTGAGCTTGTGATGGACCCAAACCAAAGTTTTTAGAGCCACATTGTCTGCACAGGCAGAAATTACCATACGTGGTGTGTGACAACACAGAACCAGGCGTTGGAGCTTTAATTCTGTCTTTGAGACAATTTGATTGTGATGGATTTCAGGCACGTGAACATTTTTATTTGCACGGGAAAGAATAAAAAATACAGATTGTGCCCCATTATTATACCCCTCTGCTAAATAAACACACTAAACTCTGCCTATAATAAGCACAAGCTCTCGATGTAACAAACAACATCAACCAGCTTTTTAGAATCAAGTTAATTATTAAACGACCCATGAAGATTTTGAATGCATGACTGGCTCTTATGAGCTTGTCTACTAGACTGAATTTCGCTGCTTAGTTTATATAGATGACTTCAATTTCTTCTTTTTTTTTTCTGGAAAACAGATCTTTAGAGACAAATGAGAACATGTGTTTGTTTTGAGTAAGGGTGTGCTTTTATGGGGCATGAGAGGTGAAAGCTGCGGAAGTGTTGGAAGTTGAATAAAAGAGTTTCAGGTAAGTCCATTTTTGGCACTAAGTAAAGGTCAGCTTCAATTATGATTAGAGATTATTAAGAAAATGCTGTAGGCAAAGTAGATATGTTGGCCAATGCTAAGGAAAACAAGGTCTATAATCAGATGATCTTTACAACCACAACACTTTTCGCTACTAGGTTTAAAAAAACCCCACATTAAATTCATGTGTAAACATCTTCCAACTTTCTAAGCCTGAGTTCTGGATATCAGCACAGATCTGTTGTTCCTGCATTTTACCTCTGGTCGGTTCCTCAATTTTTCACATTGCAGTTCTAGAGAAATGATAATAGAGAGAAGATATTTATGACCCAGCTCTGATTGCCATTTCTGGGCAAGGCTACCAAAAAGCTGCTGATGGTACTTCACGTCTTGTGCGCCGTCCCTGATGGTGTATAGCTTAATTCGAAAAAGCGTGTAATTAAGTGTGTGTTAATTTTTCATTTCCATAATGAGCTTTTATAATTCTGTGCAGAGCATGAAAAAAACCATTTCCAAAATAGAAGTGATTTACATCGCAGCCCTTCCTGTGGATTGATTGCTGCTCTCACCGAGCTGCTGGCAGATGAGCAGCGTCCCTTCACCACGGAATTACTTAGAGCCGCTATCACAAACCTTGGTCCTTCTCCATTACACGGGCTCTGTCAGAAGGACCCCCTTATCTACTGCTGTGAGGTGATGGGCACGGCGAAGAAATGCAATCTCTAACGACAGAAGAAATGGAATCTCTAACGATAGAAGAAATGGAATAACTGGATTGTAAATAAATCCATTTTGGACACTTAAGAAAGGCTGAACTCTGTGATTATTGCTCCAGAAAAAAAGAATTGTTATTTCTTTGATAACTGTGAAGTGAGTCATGAAGTGAACCCAAGTCCTATGTGAGATGACAACTGGCGTGTAGTCAGAGTTACAGACTGTAATGATTAGCACATTATTACTCTTCCTATTGTTTTTGGAGGGGTTCACAATCACATACCATTCCTACCCATACAAAACGCTGTTGAAATCAGTGAAGGGCATTGCCAAGAAAAAATGAGTGTACTCCAAAGCCGCTATTGGGAGCTTTAGTGCTATTTAAGTACTTTCAGTACTTGTTTTGATGCAAAGAATGGTTTCAAAGGAAGTTATGGGAATAGAATATGCTTGTGAAGAAAGATGGGTTATGTATTACCAGAGCTACTTCAAAAAAATCATTTTCTAAGAAAGCACATTATGTTTAAAGAAACTGGTATAGGAGAGGATTGAGATGGATATGCATGCTTTCCTCTTTTTGGTACAATACTCTTGCTTCCTTCATCTCGAGCAGATCAATAGTAAAGCTTGGTCTTCTGTCTTTTTACTGCTTCAGTTATTATCCTCTCTTTCAGTCCTTAAATACTGGGTGGATTCAAATCACAACCAAGTTTCAAAGCAATAAAGATGTGTCAGTAAGTATTTTAAGTTAATTACGAAGGGAAAAGGGGAAGATATGTGTGACTTCAGGACATGGTTTAGTGGTCATGATAATGTCGGATAGACGGTTGGACTTGATAATCTTAGAGGTCTTTTCCAACCTTAATGGTTCTATGATTTCCTGAACAATGGGTTATACATATTATATGGCCTTGGAGAAAGTGAGAGCGAGACCTGCTACAATGCTGGTTTAAATCAACTCAGCTGCATGAGTATGTACGTGAAAAATCTATAGGCAGCAGCTCAGTAAGGACATAAAGTGCTTCTGGACACCAAAATGTGGATCCGAGGAAAACAGGCATGGCCATATCGGGGCTGCACAGTTATTCCTGTTGCAGTATCTCGCTTTGGTGTTTACTGGAAGATAATAAGCACATATTTAATTACCGTAAGCCTGCACTCTTGGCCCAGTGCTACACTGGCTGTAAAATCCTTTCAAAGCAGTGTGAAAGTTCTCCTTTGGTCAATATCCTAGAATAAAACCAGTCATTTGTTACAGATGAAAAAGAACTCCTGGGTTTTGATCGTATAGTTTACGGGTCCAAATAAGCGATTTTATATTCATGCTTCAAGGTATCCTCATTCTCTTCAAGCAAATGTCGAAGCTGTAGTTATAATGGGAACAAAGCTCCGCCGCTTTCCTGAGCCTTTATCTGCTTTTTCCCCCTGCCATTCTTAATATAATACAGACATTTTAATGCTCTTTAAATGCTGATCTTCCTTTTGATTGCCCATTGATCCTGATGTCTAAATCCATACCTGCTTCAGTGAGGTATATCTTACTGTATATTGATAAACCTGTATTTTTAGGATCTGTTATCCAAAAGAAAACTACCTTTAATGTGATGCATAGGATTATGTTACAGCTTTATGTCTGTATAAATGAAAGTGGAACTCAGGACAATCTGCTTAACCTGCCCGAGTGCTATCTTGTCACAATTATGTTCACACATTACTCTTACATTTCACACGCTTCATGAGTAATGAAAAAAAGGAAGCCAGATACGGATCCTTCATATCTACTAAAATGTGGGGGTTTCATTGCTTTATTTTCTGTTGTAGAATCTTCATTGATTTCTTTGGTGCTTAAATATCTTCTGGCTTGAGACCTTAACATGTATGGAGACAAACCTGTTATTCTTAGTAGCATTGATGTCAACTGCTAGTTATTTTTTCTTCAGAGTGAGAATGCAACCAAGAGAATGACCAACGAGGGCCCATTTCAAACGACACCAAGAGTACATGACCATGGCTACGATGGACCATGACACCATTGGTGTTGCACGTGGTGGGAGCGAGAGCAGAGCAAGCATCCTTGGATGCTTTGGAGCAGCCCAAAGGATGCTGCCCATGGGTTTTCTTCCTACCGTAGCTATTCGGATATAGGATCAAATTCTGTGTGGGGAAAACAGGTCATTTACTCCAAGGGCCAACACTTTCCCTAACTGGAAAAGGGATGTTCTAGTCGGGTCCCTAAAACCACCATTCCAAGAGCCTTCTGTGATCAGCATTGATCTGGTGCTTCAATGTTCTTTAATAATTCAGTCTCCAGTAACTGCCCATTATTATTGTATAATTTCCTGCTAGGATGACCAACTAGAGCTATGTTTTCTCTCTCTTTCCTTCAGTCTATGAACCTGTGCTCCTTTTCATGTTTTTTAATCTGATTAATAGGTTTAAGCTCTACATTTGTATTATCTTGTCTAGCGCTCACTTTCAGCACATCAATCAAGTCACTGAAGGTAGCCTAGGACAGAGGAACGTATTCTTCTCAGCGTCATTTACTTCCAGTATTTTTCATCCTTGCTGCTCTTTACAACTTGTTTTGCCTTAAAGGTTACGTGGATAGCCTGTCTTAAGAAGGAAGGGTTTAGGAATAACTTAAACATGATGCCAGCTGTGTAATATTTTATCTAGACTTTATTAATAGCAGTAGAGAGATGGTTCTCCTTTCCCTGATGTCAGGAACACCCGTATATCAGCTCAGTTCTGCTGCAACCCATGTATGGGACCATTGCATGTGCAAAGGTAGAGTCAGGGCAGGAAATTTATACATTGTCAATGAAAAGCAGAAGGGATTTTTTTTTTTTTTCTAAGTGCTTGTGTCATCCTTCCCTGAAAATTGGACATAGGAAAGAATAAGCCTCAGTGATGACAAGGACTAAAACATACCCTGAACAGAGAATTGTGATGGTTAGAATATGCTGAAAATGGCAGAGAAATGGCAAGGTCTATTTCCTAAAGCCCATATATATTAGGATTCCTTCTCTTCTTACCCAAATGTGTGACATATAACTTTACAACCTAGGTGACCATCCAGCGCCATAAACAAAAATAGTTCTGAATGTTGGTTCTTCATTTCATTTTTCAACTGCAATGAAGCGAAAGTGGATTTAATCACCCTATCCTCTTTTATAACAAATAAAGTCATTGTGATTAATGTTACTACACACAATACCGAATTAATTTGAAATTAAATCACTCTTGCAGTAAGTTAAGTGTCTACAACTAAAGATGGCAGCCCTTTCTAAAATGGCATGGCAACTAAAAGGTCACTCAACTTACTAGTACTGGACAAGGTGCAATAATATGCAATGAAAATTTTCAAATGGATACAGATGTATATTTTTTAATGAGCTGAGGTTGATTCAGACTGTGGGCATCAACAGATCACATTTGATGAACAGATCACAGCTGCAATTCTTACTTCACCTCTTTGGCCTCGTTCTTTCTTCTGAGGAAAGGCTGAGAGCCCTGGGGCTGTTCAGCTGGAGAAGAAAAGACTGAGAGGGGACCTGAGCAATGCTGAGCAAGAGCTCAAGGGTCAGGGAGAAGAGGCTGGGGCCAGACTCTGCCCAGTGGTGCCCAGCGCCAGGACAAGGAGCAACAGGTACAAACGGGAACCCAAGAGGTTCCAGCTGAGCAGGAGGAGCAACTTGTTTGGGGGGAGGGTGTTGGAGCCTGGCCCAGGCTGCCCAGAGAGGTTGTGGAGTCTCCTTGTGTGCAGAGATTCCAAGCGCGCCTGGACACTGCGATGCTGGGCCCCCTGCTCGGGGTGACCCTGCTGGAGCAGGGGGGTGGCACCAGAGCAGCTCCAGAGGGTCCTGCCAACCCCACCGTGCTGGGATTCTGTGATTCTCCTTGTGGTTTCTACCCTGTCAGATCCTTCAGTTTTCTACATTTACTTGTAAGATTTCAATTTTAACAAGCACTCCTTCCTTTTAAGGTGGAACAAGTGAAGATCTGGGGGTGGCGGGATTCCGTCTTCTGCCTTTACTTGCTGTAACTTAATGTCTCACCTGCTGTAGTGCAGCTCACCGTGTCAAGTCACATCCTTAGCAAGAAGGAGCCTGTAAACCTGAGCCTGCCTGATGTTTTTGGGCTGCGAGTGCAGATTGTTAACACCCAGCTTAGCAATGGTTAAAACAGGTTACAAAATTAAACCCGTGCGTGGTAATAAAGAGTTCCTCCTCCTTTTGGAACCATAAGCTTGATTAAAAGCACAGAAAATATAGTGGTTTATTCGAGTATTTTTGATTCATTAACAGCAACTAAATACTTCAGAGGCCAAAATTAGAACTGATTTTGGTTTGAAGGCAACTTAATTGCTTTCAGCATGCAAAGGGCTGCGACCGTATCTGAGATTCAATGAGCCCCCAAATCCAAACCTAAACCCACTACGCAAACAAAAGCAAGCAAGAGCAGCTGGATCTGCATCTCTGCTGCCGTTGTTTTCCCAGGGACTAGGAGCAGAACAACATGAACTATGAGGCCAACCCTACTTTCAGTGGAGGAACAGTGGTCCTCTGCCACCCCATCTGTACGACTCGCTCTTCTCTCCCCCGTGACAGAGCTGCCTTTGTTCGCCGAGGGAAAACACTGAGTCATTTTTTCGTACTGGGATTTGTAATACTCTGTAAATTGTTTGGGAAAGAGTCAATTTTTTCAGAGAGTCGAAACAGGAGATTTGGCGGTTTGGTTTTTTTTCCCCAAAAATTCTAAGCGATTTGCAGAATCTTTCCAGGAAAGACTTTTCCATTTATTTTTTTTCAAGGAAAATTCTTGTCAGAGATATGAAAGGCAAGTATTTTCAGGCAAAAAGGTTGGACAGAAAAGCTCCTAAATACAATGATGTCTTGCTAAATTCACTCAGAGCTTTATGTGAGTGCAGCAAGAGTGAAGCTCTTACCTCTTTCAGAGTGCTCGGCAGCTTTCGTGTTTACAGCTGATCCTCTCCAGAGGATAAAATCTCCACATTTTCTATTCAGTATACTAAAAGCATTAGAAGTTTTAAAAGATTTCTGTTCTTTAAAAGGCAAACACAAGCGGGAAATCGTGAAAGTGGCTCTCATTTTATGACACTCATATACACTGAAACCGGTCACGATTTATTCATCTGACAAGAAGCCATTTTCCTTTTCCTTAGCTGGTGCATCGGGCTTTCAATCAGGAACGAAAATCAACAAGCCAAGGAGGAGTTAGTTCATGCCCTCTCATGGCAATTATTATCTCTCCCTTCTCCCCGCCTCTCTCGGTTTTTGGTAACAAAACTCATCTTGAGCACCACAGGGGTGGGAGGTGCCAACTCACGTCGTGACTCTTGCGAAAAAACAAGAAAATCTCATTTCCCGGCAGGTTTGGGAAGGCTTGAAGAGACTTTTGGCCGCTGCAGCAATTAAATAACTACAGCTGAAGGAGACTTTTGCATCATGAAAAGCACTCGCTACTACCGGTTGCATTTTCTGCCTGAGGGACTCCGCTTCTGAGAAGGTGGCAAACTGCATGGAGCCACATATCCTGACTATGCCCGTGAACTACCTGGAAGTGAAAAACTACATGTCATCGTCATTTCAAAAGAAACTGAGTTACGACTTCATGAATTTGGAGTAATCTTTTTTCCTGCCACTTAATGCTTTATTGGATCCACACGGCCCCCTGCAGATAAGCACAGAAATGCTGCAGAACCTGCCATGGAAGAACTTTCGTAGTGGTGAATGTTAATCTCATTGTAAAATAGATGAAGAATTCAGAGGCATAAATGTCTGGCATTGAGCACCTGTAGTTATTCCACTTCAAAAAAAAAAAAAAAAAAAAGTAGAAATTTTTATTTAAATGCTTAAATACATATTAAATACTGGGGGTTCTATGGCATTACAAAAGACTAGATTAATTCCTCATCACTGGAGCTTCTATAGGTTGATTATACACCGAGAGATACATTTGTATGTTCTTCTTTCACAGGGTGAACTAGGAAATGCTTTGGAAGAGCACACAGACTTTTTATGGTCCAGTACAGGTGTAGGAGCTCTAGGAAATGAAGCAATGCCCCGCAGCCATCCTTGGCCATCCCCACATGGACACACCATACGTGGCTGAGTGGCACCAGGCTGCTGATGCGGTCAGACCAGAGGTCTCCCCAGGGAGAAAAGCAGAGGAAAGAGATCCTGTCCTGCTCTGTACCCTACCCAGAGCTTATTTAACTCCATGAGAGATAAATGACGAGTGCTACCAACAAAACTTCTCTTTCCCCTGAAGCTGTTGTTGCAATGTCATTGCCCCCTCGCGCGTGGCTGTGCTGGAGCAGAGCAATATGTCTCTTTGTTTAAGAAGCAAAACAAATCAGAGATTCAATGTCTTTTCCCTGCTCTTTGTCCAACGTTAGCACTTGGCTGGTTTCCTCAGACAGTAGGAACATAAGGACGTAGCCCGGAAACACCGCCCAAGATCCAGGACATAATTAGAGCAGAACAAAATGCTGCATTTCACAGCTCGCGGGGAAAGCCTTTCTGTCAGCACGGAGGGGAAAGCTTCACGTGTAGCAGCCAGCCCTGGTAATTTAGTGTGCAAAAAGCAGGGGGGTAAGAGCATGGTCAGCTCTCAAGGGGCAGGAAAACTCTTTCCATTCCCTGGACACCCTTTTGGAAATAAATCAGTACACCCACTGCAGTCCAAGGACAGCTCAGGAGCAGGGTATATCATTTCTGACAGTCATGAGTACAATGCCATTACAGAAATTACATTTATGAATTCCTTTTTTTTGACAGAAAGAGCAGATTTCCTCAAATATACCAAAGCTGCAGTCCCCCGAAGAGACTGCACACCAGGTGACCCTCTGAGGCAGCTCTCTCTGCCCCTGTGAGTGGTGCCAGCACAGAAATCCCAGGGGTTCGACGCCATCAAATCCATGGTTTTGTGCGACGATATCAGTGTATTTCTCCATTCACATGATCGTTGCTGCCAAGCTGTGGTTTTCTTGTCTGTTGGTTTGGTTTTCCTGGGCCACTTTCAATTTGAGCATGGCAAATAACCTGAAATAGCCCAACGTCTCTCTCGAAGCAAGACGTACGCCGGCATGAAATCTCGCAGCGTACTGTGACTATAGCCAGAGTGTGCTGTGGGTAAGTAGAGAGGCCTTTTTTTTTTTTTTTTGAATACATTCATTGTGGAAAAACTCGTTCTGCTGCTTCATTGTATTATCACAAATGTTTTCGCTGACTTCAACTCCTCTGATGACTCACACAGAGGCAATTGGTCTCCCAGAATAAAACACTGTTGTAGCACAGTGTGGGGTTGTTTTTTTTCACATAAAAGGCAAGTGTTTCAGGGATCCTGCTTCAACAGGGTTTTATTTTTTAATGTATATAATATACGCTCAGTGTAAGCTCTCGTGTGTTCTCTGGGAGCTGAGATTTTGTGTATAAACTAGCGAGGATGGTCTGTCACTGAGGCAGTGTGGAGGAGGAAGCCGCGAACCTTAATAAGCCACCTAAATTTGGATGCAAAATAAATCTGTCTCCTGAGACAGCATTATCTCTACACGGTTTCCAACGGTTGCTAGTTAGGGTCATTCTACTCCTCCTCACGAAGTCTGCCTCTCTGGAAAAAAAAATAAATATCTAATTTATTTAAAAAATGAAGTGTCACTGACATATTCACATTGCAGCATAGGAGGATTTGACGTGAGTGATTGGCATGCTTCAAGCCATGTGACAATATTAGACTGGACATGTTTGAATTGTGAGCATTTGCAAACTGATGAAGAAATGCTGCTTGTGCCCTAATGCCCACGTCTCCTGGAAAAAACAAAATAGCAACTATGGTGTAAGACTTGCAACAAGAGAATGAGAGGAGCCATACAAAGGGGGTTGCTGGCTGTCATTGAAGAAAGCCGGTTCCACCTAATGAAGGCAGCCATGAGCAAACCTTGACTCTCACTGTTTCTAAGGTTTGATTTTTTTTTTTTGCCAGGCACTTGAAATTACATGTGTTTATTTTTATTTTGCCTGCAGAACTGCATCTGCCTGGATTTGGCACTGGATTCTCCTCTGTAGACCCAATGGCTGCAAGCCTTGGACCCTGGAATTCAGCCACAGCAGCACTTCTGCGTGGTGGTCAAGCCATGGAGGTGCTGGGCCAGCTCATTTAAACTGTGTTCGTTACCTTAAAGGGTTGGACTAGATGAGGTCCCTTCCAGCCTGGAGTTCTGTGATACTGTGAGTTTACATCCTATAGCAGGCAGCAAAATCCCAAATCCTCAACATTTGTTAGCCAACTTCATCAGCAATCAGTATTAACCAAGGTTTCATTTGTCTTCCTTGGCTGTGACCCTTCCTTGCCTATAAAATCCATTCGGGCTTGGTGCTCTTGACCTGTCGGCGCTGTAGCTGTTTGCTTTGGTACAAGTCTAGCAACACGGCCTCTGGAAGGTGACGAAGCATCAAGGATAATGTAGATTTTCAAAAAAGGTTTTGCCATTGCAAATCAGAATGTTTAAGGAGAAATATATACTAACAGAGTTCTGTGAATTTGTAAGAATCCAGCCGAACGCGTACGAGAATATCCAGAATTCATTACTGCAGCGTTGTTACTCATGAAGCTCTTTTATTAACGAATCATTTTACCAAATGTACTCTGTGGGGGAAGTTATTTCTTACTCAAGTGTGCATCTTATCTTTCCTCACTGCAAGGACACTGCATCTATTATATGCGTGCTCACTTATCAGCCATGTTAAGGGAGAAAGCTTTTGCAGAGTTCTGCAAAACTCCAGTGCTCTGGAGACTCTCTAAAAGACATTTAAGAATTATTTAAAACCAGAGTTCTGAGGCTGAAAAATCCAGCTCCTGGCTTTGCAATCGGACGTTTCATTTCAGAGTATCTTGCTCGGTGTGAAATAAGGTCACGCCTTTGAAACTGGAGCGGTGGGAGATACCCGATAACCATGGGACGATGGAGCAGCACCACAAACAAGGGGTGAGACACGGGCCAAGCGATGCTCTCAAGGACTTGGTAGAGCAGCGGAGTGCCAGCGATGAGGCTTTTCCGTGCCAAAATATCTCTCCAGAGCTTTAGATACAACAAGCTTGAAAAACTTTTATCTCGTGGTTTGAAAGTAACAGGGCGGGGAGGTTAAATCAGCGAGTTTAACAGCAGCTTCAAAAAGCCTTGAGCACCTGAATGGAAAACAAAGAGGGGTCTGTTCCTCTGCCGGGCTTCCCGACAGCAACGGCAGCATTCCCTCTAGCATGAAGGATTTGGGAAACTCTGCTGTGGCTGTTGCAGGGAAGAGTCTCAACGTGCTCGAGGAACACCAGGTACGATTCTCACGTACAGAATCTGAAGATGTCATATGGTGAGAACTAATTTTGTGGAAGGTAACTGAAAAAGGAGAACTAAAAGGAATAAGAAGTTTTGTCTGCAGCTGCTACACACTGGAGATCAAAGACGGAACGACTAGCAAGTGGAAGGTAAAGATAAGGGTGAATTCATAACTGGGGGGGAAACATCCATCTGTTGAAATCAGAAATGTTTAGATACTAGTAGAAGCTTTGGACACTCCAGCTGATGCCACAACCAATGTGAAAACCTACATTAGAAAAACTTTAAATTGCATTTTTTCTTTTAGATAATACTTAGATAAGGTGATGGATGTGAGAGAGTTTGCACTCGTAGCTGTTTACCACCAAGAAGCTGGAAATGGATGGACAAGGTCCCAACTTTCCAGCCTATTACTTGTGAAGGACCTTGCCCCAAGAGCGAGGGCTTGCAGCCTGAGGCTCCGCACGTTGCCACTCATTTATGAAACCAGGTTTTCTCTTTCTAAAACTTCGACGTGTCACTTCCGATTTAATTAATTTTCCTACCCTTTAAAGTTCTGGGAAGAAAATAAACAGTATCAGAAAAATAGATGCTTTCACTGTGGGTCTTTTGTTTCACTTCTGCATATCTAATAAACTTTCAGATATATGGTACGTCTCAAACAAAGCAAGTCCTCTCATGTTTGGGAGAGATTATGCTCACAAAAAGAGAACCGCTTTGTCAAAACAATGAGAATAAGAAAGTTTTCAAGATTAAAATGTCAGGGAGATAAACACATTACTTTGAACTGTATTTGTATTCCATAGCTCGTTCAAACACTCAGGCAGTTATCTTTCAAAAAGTAAACATGCATGAAATCTGATCAGCTTTTTATTGTACATGGAATAAATTATGCGAGGCATTGTCCCGGGCTCCTATATGGCTCATTTACACATCTTTTGATAAATGTAATATGCAGATTCCCAGTCCTTTGTGAGACATTAACCTTCGTGCATATTGATGCTGTTATTCTGGAAGATGACAGGCGCTCAAAGACCTTTCTGTGTCTCTTTGAAAGCGAGCAAGGGCCCTTACTAGGGAGTGGACTTGCTCAGTAACGTACCAATGAACTTTCTTTAGACTTCAGTCTTGTCATAATTTTTCTTCTCAATGTCAAAGAATTAAAGGTTTCGAGTCGTTTTAACTGCGGCGTAAAGTGGTCAAGATAGAAGACCTGCAGTTAATGCACTATTCGAAAGGAAATCAATCCTAATTCACCAGCCCCAGGAGTTACCGGAAAGTTATTTTACTTGTGCTGGATGATAGAAATTCACGTTGAATGGCTAAACTCTTTGAAGGTAAATTATTTCAGATACTTATCAACATTTCAGACACCCAGTGAGGCTATTTTTCAGAAAGGGAAAGACTCCCTGAGTATCTCAATTTGGCACTCCGTGAACAGACAATCCCCACTTGTGAAATGCCAGCAAGAAGAGGACTGCTGGAAGCTTTTCACAAGTACCTTCATAGTGGTTTTTGCTAATATCTTGTCTGATATTGGAGCAAAGCAATATAGGCACGTCTTAGAAGAGGATCATAGAATCGCTGAGGTTGGAAAAGACCTTTAAGATCGTCGAGTCCAACCGTTCTTGCTACAGAACATTTGCTGATAAATGGGATTGAAATTATGCATATGCTCTTTTTGTGCAAAAATGCTCCTTTCCCTCATTTGGCAACAAAAAAAGGATACAGCCCTGTAAAGGTGAGGGGGTTCAGATCTTCATTTTGAAAGGAGCAAATCTTAAGGAAATCTGAAGGCTTACCTTTATATTCTTATTTGAAGTCAAGGCTAGAAAAAGACCTTTTTGGTGAAGGAAGGAAAAAAAATAAAAGAAGAAAGAATAAAGCTGTATTTTGTGACATGTTCCATTCCTTGCTTGGGTTAATTATCAGGTCAGAGCACTTTTCAAACCTCAGCTCACCTGCTGTCCTGAAGGGCAGTGAGCTCACTGCAGTCAATACCCTGCTGGCCCTGAAAGCTCCATTTGTCTGCGCCTCTGACTGCAGCTTTCAATAACCTTGGCTGGATGAGGTGCTTCTGGAAGAGCGATGGCGTGACCTGCCTGTGGGTTCTTGACCAGGGGCTAGGCTGGGTGGTGGGTGCGTGTCCTTACCTGCAGCTCAGATCATTGCTTTGCTTAAGTGATCAGTTACATTTGAGTAGCAGAGAAAGGGCTGATGAGATTAATATCAGCAGTAAAAGAGAGTAACATCGGTTAAGTGACCTCTCTGAGGAATTCTCTCTTGGTTTAGCCTCTCCTGTGGGATGAGCCCAGCATATGTGGGTTGGGGGATGCAAGGAGAGTGGGAGAATCACCGAATACCAGCACGGTGAGGGTTGGAAGGGACCTCTGGAAATCATCTGGTGCCACCCCCCTGCTCCAGCAGGGTCACCCAGAGCAGGGGGCCCAGCATCGCATCATCCGGGCATGTTTGGAATCTCTCCAGACAAGGAGACTTCACAGCCTGTAAGTGTCCTTCCACAAGCCTTCTGCTAAATAAAACAGCTGGAGGACTGAAACAGATGTAATTTGCAATGAGTATTTCACTTGACAAGACAGAGAAGGACTTTGCTACAAAACATCCCCAAGCCTGGACTTCTCTTGATCCCTGGTTTTGTTTTCGCCGGGAGGAATTGGAAAGGAATTGAGGAGTTGGGAAGGGAGTGAAAAGTGTAAATGGCTTTACCCACAAGTCTTTAGAGGATTGAAAGTCAAACTCTTGCTGATAACTTAACAGAAATGTTCAAAATGAGCTAGGACACAGTGAAACCTCCAAACGCATTAGGTAACGCTGCTTTACACTAAAGGAGCCTATTAGAAGCCACATTACCATCAGGGTGTCATTGGCTTAGTCCCCATGCAGATGTGATAAGAGCAATTCCACTAAAGAGCTGTTCAGCCTAATTAAGTCTCACTCAGACTTCCAGGACCATGAATTCCTTTGCGCTGCTCTTGCACTTCAAAACCTCCAACCACACTTCCAAAAAAGCCTCTGTAAGTTGTTGGCCACACAAAATTCTAATCTTTACATTTGCAGAACAATGGATAGAGATTTTAGCTGATTGTCCTGGGTGGGGTTGGGGTTATTTGTACCCAGAAGCTGCTGCCCAATCAGTTGGGAGAGGCCACAGTCAGGATAAACAACCCAACCAGGCGAGGGGATGGTCGATCCCACCGTGAGCCCTGCGCTTACATAAGGGAGGGAAGGGAAGGGTGTTGGTTTGGGCACTGCTGCCTGTTTTCAACTTGTTTCAGCGTGGCTGGAACAGGGAAAGAGGCGTCTTGGACACAGGTAGAGCCCTCCTGGCTTCTGTAGTTTATGTTGTCTCTCATTTCATTAGTACTGTTGTTATTACTATGGTTTTCCTCTCTCTTTATGTTGTTTTATTAAACCGCCCTTATCTCAACCTCCAGGGTCTCACCTGTTTTCTTCCTCCCTATTCTTCTTCCTTTTGCACAGGGGTGTGTGCAGAGGGGTGGAAGAAGCAATGGGTGAGCAGCTGTGGGTGTTTAGCTGCCAGCAGAGATTAAACCACACCACTGATACACTCAGCTTGGCAGTACTGGTCTGCAAATAAGAGTAAGTTCCTTGTCTTCTTGGTTCGCAGTCAAGCTGCAGCCAATATGCAGGATGAGAGAAGTAATTGCACTCAAATCCTGATCAGGTCGACAAAGAAGTTGTTGGCTCTAGAATCGAGGTAACTACATGTATACAGATGTATAATAAATGATGCTGTATTAATTATTCTCTAGGTTTGAGTGTGTGGGAAGCATTTAGCTGCAAAACCTGTAAGCGCACGAATGGCTAATGGGGTTTGGGACAGACTTTCGTCCTAAAGCACACACGTAAATAAAGGAAAAAAAAAACCAACAAAAAACCAAAACAAGAGCAGGAAAGCAAAGGAGGGAGCGTAGTCATTTGCCTTTAGGAGAGCAATGTCCAGAACACATCTGCAACGGTGAGACTTGGCAACGCCACATCAGTGCCAGAAAACCGCATTATCAGGGGGATTAATTCCCGGTATCTGCCTGGCTAGAAATGCTTGAAAGCCTGACGTTAATGGGGAAAGATGGACTTGAAAGGAATCAGAGTGAAAAAACAATTTAAAACCCATCCTATTTTCTGATCCCTTTTATGCCAAATTCAGGATTAATGAGCGAGATCAGCCTACGGGCCCCCTGACTTGGTAGAACATTTGATAACTACACATTTTCAGTTAAATCTACAGCTCAGTGGATGTGTTTGGTGCTTGTCTCTGAAGGGAAGAATTACTCACTCTCAACATTACTTGCTGGCTGCTCGCATGAAAAAAAAAAAAAATCTTCCTTGTATTTCTCTGTCCTGGACAGGAAGGCTTTCAGATGTTTATTTTAGGTACTGATATTTCCCTGTTAAATGATATACGAACATTTGACAATCTTTTTATGGACGCATTTTCACATTGCTCCTGTGAGATGAGTAAATGTGATTAATCTATTTTACAGGCATGGAACTGAAGCAGAGAGAAACCACAGCTCAGATCTGTGGAGATCTTAAAATGCCCAATGACACTCTGAAGTTTAAAAGAAAATAATACCAACCCCCAAAACCCCAACCTCATTCAATATCTCATTGAAATCTTCCAGCGTCCTCCTTGGTGGTTTCATGAACGCTACCGAGAATGTCCTGGGCAAGGAAGTAGATGAAGCTCTTCTAAAACTCAAACTTTGCAATCTGTTAGAGTATCTAGCTCACAGAATCCCAGCATGGTGGGGTTGGATGGGACCTCTGCAGATCATCTGGTCCCACTCCCTGCTCCAGCGGGGTCACTCAGAGTAGGGGGCCCAGCATTGCAGCGTCCAGGCGCGCTTGGAATCCCTCCAGAGAATCCAAAACAACTCCGAAAGAGGAAAATCACAAACAGAGTACAAAATAGTTGATACTTTATCACCTTTACCACCCTGACTGCCGCTATATCACTGCCCATCTGTCAGGGCCCTGCTGTCAGCAGCACCTACAGTTCCAGAGCAGGCAGCTGAAGGTAATTAGTTTTGCCCTTCTAATTAATATTCCTCTAAAGGCGCTGGTACAGCCAATGAGGTCTTTGGAAAGCCAGAACCTCCCTCATATCAGGGTATATCACTTATTTTTGGAAAGGTGCTCACAGCCTGACTTGCTTATATAGTTCTGTCCTGACCTACTTTGAAAGACTTTTCTAAACCAGATTATCTCGTATGTTAATAATTGAGTAAGCAGCCAAAAAAGTAAAATAATATCATGTTGTGGTGCCCATTTTCTGCAGTTGTGCAAGCACTGTAAAAATGTGCCTATTAATAAGAAAAGAAAAAAAAAAGTTCAGCCTTTGTTCCAGAGGGATAAAATCGTCAATAAAAGCTAAAGAACAGAACAACATTTTCTGGTGTTCCATGCAAACAGCACCCGAGAATATTTTGGATTGTAAAATAAGAAGGAAACTATAGCTTAGGTGGAAGAAAGGATAAGGATTGTCTCTTTGCTGAGCCTTCTGGTACAACATGTCCTTTCATGCCAAACTTGCTCAAGAGAGCTTGGGCTCTTCCTACGTTCTGTCCCACATTTTGGGAGTAGCTGAGGAGGAGCAGAGGGTGCATTTCATGGTCTCCCGTGGCACATCGTGCCTTTCACGCTGTGCTGAAATCCTTCATGGCTTCAAAGAGGCTCCTCAGCCTTAGGTTTTATAGCCAGAGGAAGCCTGAGTGAAATTTTTGCTATTAGCTGTCTTATTCCCAGTTTCAAAACTGCATACAAAAAATAATAATAAATCAAATATAGAAATGGGAATTGTACTGTCACTAAGGCTGAGTTAATTCAGGGAAAAAATATCCATCCCAAATCCCAGATAGGACATAAAAATTGTGGCTTCACTCATGAAGAATAACCGAAGGGCTGTATCATGTACCTGTTTTCTCAGCCACTCCACAAGTTGAATGCGAAAAACCCCCGAACTCATTAACTATGGTGCTTGACGGGCAGTCGTACGATCTTGAATTAAGATTTCCTGTTGATAATTGATCTGCATAGACAAGCAGAGGGTAGAAGGGAAGAGATGCGCTTAAGATACGCCTCTGGCATCCAGGCTGAAATTATCACAGGGAGCAGGAAACAAAAATCAATGGCCAAACCCTGTATTTGCTGGTGTTGCCGGTCGTTAGAACCATGGAGCTGTTTGAACAGGAGCTCATGATGCATACAACAATCTGAAAATTATTCTCCAGTTCCCAAGCAACCACTCATTTGGAAGGTGGGCTATGGCGTTTCCCTCTGACCTCTGTGAACTGATGGAAGTTGCAAATAGCCAAGAGGAGTACAGTTTGATTCCGTTTCTTCAGTCAGCATTTTCTACAGTGAACAAAATCAATACAGTGCAGGATCTGCATGGGGTTTGGGATGAGTGGGCTGTGAAAAGCCCCATTGGAATGTTCAGAAAAAGTTCAGAAGAAAAGAAAAAGGCAAGACCTGCATGGCAAAACCTCACCAATTTCTTTAGAAAACAGCATTTAACTCTTTGTACCACTTCGGTGAGTGCGGTGCTGGCCGTGGCTGAGGTTTCCCAGCAAGTGCTTGGCAGAGGCATCTCACATTATGCAAACCCCAGAATCTAACGCTTCAGGAAAATTTTTACAGCCATTTGCTTTGCTCCTGATAAAGGTGAATCTACCGGCTTGTATCTCATCTGGTTAATTAGTAGTATCCTGCCCCATTAACTATGTTACAGATCGCACCTCGTTGGCATAACACAGTATACATAAAACTCTCTAATGAAATATAAAGAGATCTCGGGTTTTATAAACTGGGTTTTTTCCTCTCCCTTGTACAGTGCTAGATATCAAATTAGAGGAGATACAGGTCGAAGAAAATCTGTTGCCTACAGCAAAAATTTTGAGATGGGCAAATATTTGCTTCCCCACACTGCAGATCTGTTATTAGGGAGATACTGCAAAGTATTGAAATGAGTTCTGGTGAAATGTGCNCCTTGGCCTGGCGCTGGGCACCCCTGAGCAGAGTCTGGCCCCAGCCTCTTGCCCCCCGTGGGCCCTTGAGCTCTTGCTCAGCATTGCTCAGCTCCCCTCTCAGGCTGCTCTTCTCCAGCTCCACAGCCCCAGGGCTCTCAGCCTTGCCTGCCCACACAGATGCTCCAGGCCCCTCATCATCTTTGTAGCTCAAGAACACAAAACTCAGGTGGAGCTGGAGCTGGTGGGGTTTACCTCTAGATCTGGGCACTGCTTAAAGTGAATGGAAGCTCTCTTTAAACTCAAAAACATAACCCAAGGTAAGCAAAGCCCTCTGTAAGGCAGAGATCCATGCGCAGGATCTACATCCACCTGAACACAGCCATCTTTTGCATTTTATGAAAAGATTATCAACCTGATACCACTGTAGCTGATTTGATTCAACCCAAGCTGGTTTGTTCTCCATCCACACCTGGAGGGCTGTGTGAGAGCGAAGTCAGCCAGGTCATGACGATGAGGAGCTTTTCACGTCAACTTTTAAATGCCTTTGAAGTCCCTGCTGTTAGAGCAGAGAGATTAATCATGGCTGTAGCCAGGTTGGTTGAAACAGAATCCAGGATAGAGATTTTTCACAGAGCTCAGTCCTGTCCAAATGCACACACATCACTTGGGCGCTCGCTGTTTACAGGAGAGGGAGCTTTGCCTGCAAGAGATGTCAGGCAGCTGTTAGTTTATTGCAGTGAAGGCTCTTACCCATGTGAAATGAGGATGCTGTGTCAATTTGAGGGGAATAACAGGCATGGTCTGGGTACGGCCATTGGAAAGCCAGCGTGTGTAAAGCAATTTGTCTCAGTGCAGTAGCAGTGTCTTCCTAAATACTTATTTTCAAACTGGCCCTCATAGGTTAAAATAAAGTATTAGAGTTCTAGGTGAATGCTTGAAGCTGAAATTACATGCAAGTGCTACGCTTTACCGAAGTCATGTTACCTTATCTTGTTGGTAGAAAAGAAACTCGGTTTGCTTTCACATTTTTTGAAGGCAAATAAAATTTAGATTAGTTGCAAAAACCAACAACGTTTTTATTCGTCATTTTTAACCCAACAATCCTTCCGTTTGAAATCAGACAAGGGGTATTATCTTTGTAATAAAAGGCAATTGAGAATCTAAATGAGAAATCAAATGCCTTTTCGTGCTGTAAACATGGTCTGCCGAAGGATGGAAAGGGAACCGCAGCAGAGTGATAAATATCTGGGTTGTGTTGTTCTAGGTGCAGATTTGCATTAGCTCGAATAAATTGAGTTGTAAGCTTTTCTAAAACTCAATTAATGCTGCAGAACAAAGCTGGAGATCAATTATCGGCTTGATATCTTGGCACAGATAAAGTTGAACTAAACGAACCATCCAAAAATGTACATTATCAATATCATTTTGAAGCAATTGCTGTTGTAGGATGGAAATGGATCCCAGTGCAGCCTGAACACGGAATCCTCCATTATACCCAGATGCTGGAAATGCAGGAGCTGTATCTTTTAACTCTAATTTTGGCTTTGCAAAACGTGCGTCTTCCACTGAAATAAATGAGAAGCAAGAGACCAGTGATGTACAGACAGGATAATATTTTGCTAAGCCTACTCAGGAACAGGAATAACTATCGTTTTTCCAGAATAAGAGAATTTACTGGTGAGCTGGTGGACAACTCTCATGAAATTGTTACTGTCATAAATTTTGTGGGAGTATTGAATTAGTGAGACAAAGATGTAGTTTCCTTGTGTCCGGTAACTCTTCTTTTTGCTAAGTTTTCTACTTCTTCTTTAAGCTAACTTTACTTGTAGGTCTTCAGCGTAATTAGTCTGTTTTATTAGAAGTTTGTACAGTGCAATGTTATTTGCTCTATGCAGTGAACACAAGAGATGTCCGTAGAAAGGTAAATTCCCTGGTTAGGAAGTTCTCACATAGAGATAAAGTGTTCAGGTATACAGCAAGGTGAAAAGTTGTCCTCGAGGACATATTTAAATTTCTCTAAATTCATTAGTTTACTGCAATCTCAACATGATTTATAATGAGTTCAAGACTGAAAAGTTGTATATATCGAAGCATCCCAAATGAGATTCACAACTCCGAGACTGCATTCTATATGAAAAACATAAATTAATAGTTCATGTAATGCATTGCGTCTGAATCTTCAGAGATCTTCCCATGCTGACATGCTCCATCTGAATTTCCTGTTGTCTTTACAAGAAGGACAGATTAAAGCTCTTTCCAGTTTCATCAGCAGACAAGTTGATATTCAGGGAGAGAGAGGTGGGTGGGTGAGTGGGTGGATGGATGGATGGATGGATGGATGGATGAGTGGGTGGATGGATGGATGGGTGGATGAGTGGATGGATGGATGGATGAGTGGATGAGTGGATGGATGGATGGATGGATGGATGGATGGATGGATGGATGGATGAGTGAATGGGTGAATGGGTGGGTGGGGGAAAGGTTCTATATTTTCCTTCTCGTCTGCCAAACAGCACCTGCTGGAAGCTAAAAATAAGTGAGCGAGTGTCTTGTCATCAGCATCATCTTCTCCATGACCCCTAATCCATGACAGGCTCACCACCTCCCTTTCACGCAGTTTTATTTAAAGGCAGTGGCTCTGGTTGAAGGATTTTTAGCACTGTTTGCCCTCGTTCTCAAAGTGCCCAGCTAATGGTGTAGGAGGCTGTGAGACCATCACGTACTTCAACCTCTGCTTAAGCAAGGCATTCCAAAGTTTCCAAGGCAGAAATGAAGTATCCCAGCGATGGGTTTAGATCTCTTTAATCAATTGTATTGATCAAACAGTGCTTCATTTTAAATTCTGAGCCAGATAGCCCTAATTTGTTTATAAAAGGGTCTCGTTGGAGATAGTCTTAATTAAGTAGAAGGAAAAATAGCATGTCATTAATGTGAAGAGAGTAATATAGACAGCTAAATAAATATCCCATCACCAAAGACACCGGCTGGTGTTAAACCTTTTCAAGAGAATGATTAAGGAATCACTAAATATAAAGGTATTTGTCCTTTGATCAAGGACTTCTGCTTGAGTCCCAACCGAACAACAGACACCTTCTTTATTTGCTCTGTTTGCTGAATAACAATGTGTGTGCATGAAGCTCATGAGAAAATTCAGCCTCAGAAATGTACTTTATACAAATGTTTGCGTACTTCCCACCACTGGGGGATCCGTTGCCGTCAGGGCCCCGAGGAGCTGCTGTAATTCAGGTCAACCGCAGAAGTCCTGTGACTCCTGGGGGCTGGCTGAGTCAAAAGTTCACTCTGAGCATTTGCCTGTAGCCACCACCCACAGCAAGCTAGGTTATAAATTAAACCCAGCATCTCCTGCTGAGCTAATGATTTTATTAACAAAAATGTGAATCAAGAGCTTTCCGCCTCTCCTGTGCCACTGCCCTGTGTACGGTGGGCGCACAACACCGTGAGCTTCTTTGAGCCTTGTAGGAAAATGCCATGGACTCAGAATTGTTCTTCCCCCTCTAACAGTCTTTCTCTGTCAAGGAGTATTTAAGTATGTTGTTTGATCATGGCTTGTTACTTAGTTTTCATAGTTCCTCTGAAGTCATCAATACCCCAGGTTCATTCTGCGCCAGAGTTAGCACAGGGCGGAGGAGAAGGAACGTGTCACGTGTCCAATTCCTCAGCAAACTGATTGTTGGGAGGGTGATCCCGTAACCCTTAATCAAGCAAAACTGCCGTCCTTAGCGAGAGAAGATGAAAATGCTCCAGGATAGCTTTTGGACTTGTTTTTGTGCTGATACTCATTATTTGAAGATGACATATCCAGTAAGTGCAAAAAGAGAGGGTTGGTTTTGTCTCCCTACAAGAGAGTCATTTCATCTCAGGAAGACAGCTCACAGAAATGAAAACCTGTCCCATCAAGTGTGCTGAATTGCTTCCTAGCTCCGAGACCAGCTCGTGGAGCTTTTCTTTCTGTTTCTCTTATTAACTATTAATAATGATATATGCTTTTCGAAATACATGCTGTTTACACATAGAGAGCATAATGTAGTGGCAGTGACAAGGCACAGGGTAAATCTGGTATTTCTAAACAAGACATTTTTAAATGCTAGAGCAGTTACAAGCAAAACAATGCAAGCAAAAAAAAAATGTGGTCACTCGAGGTACTTTTGCTGACTTTTGGGACGATCAGAAGAACGCTGACTAGATCAGTTTAAAATCACTGTTGTGCACAATTAAATTTTCACGAAGAAATGAATTTTAAATGTTGATGGCAACCTTTTCTTACAGACCACTTAAAAAAACCCCAAACAGCACAACTATGGCAGAAATGCAGTGACACAAGCGGGAGTTATATGACTAGTAATACCCACTCAGCACATCAGTGTACATCACTTGCAATTCCAGCTCCGTTCCTTTAATAAGACCAATGTGTGGGTCAAGCTGTCCCAACACATAGTCACGCTTTGCTATTAGGTTAAAGGAAAGTTTCAGATGGTGTATAAGAAGATGCATAGCCCGGATCAGATTCTTTTCGCTGAGCTGGTTCATCTCAGATCGGAGAACTTCTCAACAGGTCCAAATGACAGACTGTGACTTCCCTGATGGGATGGATTGGTGGTTGTTGCAGCAAATCCTCGTGACGCTCTGAAACCAATCTGTCCTGCTCTCTGCGTGACATATCCCTCACCATGTCCTAACTAAGCCTCCAAGGAACGTGGAAAAATACACAGAACAGATGAGAGTTACGCAACTTCTTGTCAGAACAGAAATCTCTACCCTGCTGCTGACTGAAGAGCTGGTGCTCTTGTAGGGTACATGCTCCAAACCCTTCAGGTCTGCTCGACCTGATTGTGCCAAGTCCTGATTCAATAGGTACAAGAGTGAGCAAATTAGGGGCAGAGAGGTTACATGCAGGGAAGGAACTGCAGGTAGCAATAGCTTTTCTCTGTGGGTTTTGGTTTTTCTTTTCCTTCTTAAGAGTCTCCAGAGCAATGAATGCCTCAATCAGTGGAATTATTTAAGTCCTACCAGAAAGGCAAGAAATGCAATGTTATGGTAGCTAGAAGGTAAAATGCAAGAATTAAAAATAAACATTTCCATCTGTAGGGTTTTCATACACAATTATTTAGCATAGAATTTTAAAAGTAAGCAAGAAACAAAGAGAAGGAATTGTAGAGTGAACTCCTCAGAAATGATCTCCATGCAAAATCACCGGAACAGGTACAACTAAATCCTGTGGAGAAAATAGCAGGGGGGTGGGAATCTGCCAGTGCAAGAGCTGTTGTAGCTTTCTCCCAGACAGCGCTTGCACTGATGGTCTAGTGACCACCTAACATTGGTGATACTGGAGTGAAATTTCTAATGCTGAAACCTCTGGGCATTATCGGTTTAATAAAACTCGAATGTGACCCTGCATCAGTGCATTTAGGCAGGTGCAAGCAGGAAGACTCATATTTTCTTTAGTATTGCCTTTCTGTCCACAGTCATCCACAATTCATGTCAATAAAAGCATGAAAAGGATCTGCACAATTAATCTCATTGCTGCTTCAGCAGTATTTGTTTTGTAACTCAGACGACAGCAAAGGAAAAAACCACATCCAAACCCTGAATTGAATCATAGAATCACAGAA